>VZUI01052748.1:0-30159 GCA_013401135.1 Cettia cetti
GCGACCGGCGGCGGGCGCGGGAGCGGCGTGAGGGGGACGGGACGGGACGGGACGGACGGGACAGGGCGGCGGGACCCGCTCCTGGCACCGCGGCTCGGCCCCGGCCGCCCCGCCGAGCGGGCGCTCCGCTCGCCAGCCGGGATGCTGCTCGTCGCCGCCGGGCTCCTGCTCGCCGTAGCTGCGGGCGGGCGGGGGTCGCCGGCCGGGGATCAGGAGAGCCCGCCGGGCAGCCGCTTCGTGTGTACCTCGCTGCCGCTGGACGCCGCCAGCACGGGCTGCCCTCTGCCCCCCGTGCCCATGCAGGGCGGCGCGCTGCCGCCCGAGGAGGAGCTCAAAGCCACGGTGCTGCAGCTTCGGGAGACCGTCCTGCAGCAGAAGGAGACCATCGGGAGCCAGCGGGAGGCCATCCGGGAGCTCACCGGGAAGCTGAGCCGCTGCGAGGGCACTGACGGCAAGTCCGCCGCGGGGGCGTGGAAGAACGAGGTGGGCAAGGGCAAGGACACGATGGGCGACCTGCCCCGTGACCCGGCGCAGGTCATCGACCAGCTGAGCCGCACCATGCAGACCCTGAAGGACCGGCTGGAGAGCCTGGAGGTAGGGCCGGGCAGCGGAGCCGCCTCACGTCTAGCGGGCATTCGGGCACGAATAGTGCCCTAAAATCCCTGTGGAGATCCAAACTGCCCCAGCCCCGGGGGCGAGCGGCTCGGTTTGGCTTGCTGTGTTCTCTTGGTTGTTTATCTCCTCTCTTTAGTGGTAAAAACCCTAAGGTTTTTCCCTAAGGTAACATTCAAGGCTGCTCTCGAACGTTTCTCCCACTGTGTGTGGGGAGATTATGGTTCCCCTGCTTGTCACCAGCTTAGGTTCTGTATTAATAATGTGTAAATCTCTCTTTCTGGGGATGTGACTTCATGTGGTTTGAGGTACAAAGCTGACGTCTTGGGCAGTAAGACCTCGGCATATGGTGCCGAACAGGGCAGTGGTAATGAGGAGATTGTGTTGGGCAGATGGTGCAGATAAGATGATGTACTCAGGGCTGACACAGAATAAAAAGAACCCGATTCTGTACGCCTCTGAACAGAAAGGGGATTTGGTCCAAGCCCACCGATAAGTGATTTCCATGAGCCTTTGGACATTGCCCATGATTTGAGTGCTGCTCATACAACTGTTTCATAGAGAGGAGTCTCACAGGATTTAGGCTCATGTTTTGCATTTTTCACCCTGAAAGCCTCGCATGTGTGCTGCTGCTGTCCTCCAGTCAGTGCTGATGTGAGGATGGCGAGTAACTTCTGAAAGGCTGTTCTGTGCATGCTGCTTTGCAAGTGCAGTTTTGAATGAGCTGTTTAGTATTACATCCTTTTGTTACTACTGCTGTCTTTCTGAAGCATTCTTTTTAGCGTTGTAGAAGAGAAACTCCACTAGAATAACATGGTAGGTGGAAATGTTGTTTTTTAGTACCTTTAAACATACCAGTGTTATTTGAGAGTGTGAGCTGCTTCTTTCTTGAATAAGAATACTTTCACTGGTTAATATTTGGATTGATCTAAAGAGCGTCTTACTTTGGTAAATCTGCTTTCAAAGTAACTTAATCTTTAATCTAAAATGAAGTGATAGTTTTTGTGTTTTCTCAGATTGGCCATGTCACTAACAGGAAGTGCAACAAAAATTGACCGATGTGCCCCTTGTATGCATACTAATAGAAGTGCATCAGACCTGCTCCCTACATTGATTTTATTGAACTTTAAATGTATGAAAACTCCTTCTTTTAAAGTGCTGGAAGCCTCTAACAAAAGTGCCCTTTTGTTTCAGGACCTGTTAAGCTACAGTGCTGATAAAAGCACCGAGCATGACAAACGCTAAAAACCAATACCTCCTCTGTACTTGCTGGAGAGCTCCACGATCTTACTTTCCTCCTTTGAACTGGGAGCATATCTGCATTTCACAGTTTCTCTTTCAGGAATGACAACTCTTTTTCCCCTTCTGCTTTGCCCTGAAGCACCAGCTGCGAGCCAACGTGTCCTACGCAGCCCTGCCCAGCGACCTGCGGGAGATGCTGCAGCGGCGCCTGGGGGACCTGGAGCGGCAGCTCCTGAGCAAAGTGGCCGAGCTGGAGGATGAGAAGTCTCTGCTGCACAACGAGACCTCAGCACACCGGCAGAAGACAGAGACAGCCTTGAACGCATTGCTAGAAAGGGTGTCTGAATTAGAGAAAGGTAATTGCTCGGGATCTAAATGCTGCCCCATCCTGATTAATTTTGTTTACTCCTTCCTTCCAGAGCAGCAGACTAAATGTGGGCCTTGAGGGAAAGACATTAAGGTACTGGGCTGAATAGTAGGTGACAGTGCAAATACTTGGATTCTCCTTTTTCTTTTATCTCAGGCTTCTTGCTTGACAGGCAGTTGCCTGGCTTTGGCTTCCTGTCTCTTAATTTGGCATGTGTGGGTGGCTAGGATGAAACTCTTAGTGTTTGTGGGATGGAAAGATCTGTAAGGAGGCAAGTGGAGATAGGAATAAGTATGGCAGGGGTGTAAATAGCTACAGAATGTCAAGCATACATCTGAGTAGAGCTGCCTTTATTTGGACTGAGAGTCATATGGGCTAAATTTAACTAGCACCACTACCTTTGATGTAATGAATTGCATTTTATACCAGCTTTGTTTCCTGCTGCTTTGGAAGTATTGATGGTGGCCTTTCCTTTTGTTACTGGTTATGACTTTTGGTAACTGCAGATACTTGAATTTTGCTCTCTTCTAAGCTTACAGCCTTCAGAGTTTACAGTAGATTACACATGGTCCACTGGGGGACACTCTCGTAATCCTAGTCATTCATTCTGATTCTTGGCTTAATTATTACTGAAATCTCCCTGCTTGAGTAGGATCTGTTTATTTGAATTACAAATGTCTGGAAGACAGACACAACAAGCACAGAAGCCTTTCTGTATTGACTGTATACATGTACAGAGTGGACTGTATAGGGCTGGAGTTGCAGTAAATATCACTGCCCGATCCTTAAATCATTTTCCAAAGTGAATAACTCTCTGCTTAAAAGCAGCATAATGGGCATGCCTTCCAAATGGCACAAATATGCATATCTCATGAATTTAGAAATGCAGCCTAATGGGCCCATGTGTGGCATACTGTATCTATGATTTCTTCTGAAAAGAGTGAAGGGGAGGAAAAGGGAAGGAGGAAGGGGATTTTCTACTGGCTCTTATCTTTGGAAAGCCAAGATAAAGCCTAACCTGCAACTAAAGTTATGGAGGATTAATGGCCTGTTAATGTCTTATGAGTCAAGTATAGATAGTCCTTGTCTCTGAAAGATGTGACTCATATCAGAGAGTGGTGGGAGAACAAGAATGTGTAATTCAGTTAGGCTAAAAATAACCTGTTCCCACCTTTATTTTTTGTGTGGGGAGTGAGGGCTGTCTTAAGTCTTTGGGGAAGTGAAGAATTTGGGACAGGAACCAAGATACAGCCTTTCTTTTACTTGTGTAATTTGCTTTCTATTACTGTACAGCTTAGCTGTTCTGGTTCCTCTGCCAAATCAAAGTGGGGGTAATAATGATGACAGGACTTTTTTTTTTTTTGTGTTTTAAATACAGACAACATTTGATCTTGCTTAATTTGAAAATAGTATTTCTGTTGTGCTTTTATTTAAAATGTAGCATTGCTTAGCATTTCTTCCCTGCAACTAACTAGAGTGTCCTCATTGTCCTGAGACTAAATAGAGGAAAAAATAACTTTATGAGGTGGCACGGTAAGCCTTGGATTTTATCTGCAGTTGTGACAGGTTTTAGTTACCAATGGGGCAGAAGAGTTTGAAACTTGTACACCTGTTGTGGTTCCCAGAGTTGTCTGTTAATTCCTTCACTGGTTGTCTCCACTGACAGCAGAAGATGATGCAGTAGAAAAAGCAGGAGGTATGATCCTCCCAATAGCAGTGCCTGGACTTCAGTGTGATTCCCAGCTTTGCTGGAGGTACAAACAGATCATTCACTATGTCTAAATCTATTTTCTCTATCTCTGAAAGGGAATAAGAATATTTCTTGCTCATCTAGCCCAAGAATAATAGCTCTTTTAATGGGGTATGTTTCTGGTTTGTTTCTATGTGAGATTGCTTGTAGCAGCCTAATGGAGGTTGTTCAGTATTAACCCTGAGACCCTGGTGTCTGGTGTTTTTATTATTGGCTTACCATTTAGAACATTTCAGGTCTCTTAAGGTTCCTCAAGACAGATTCAAGCAAAAGAGAAGCTTTTTCTTCTCCCACCCCCTCATTCTGTGAAAAATGCAGCCAAAACACTTCAGTTGCTTCTGAGATGGGGAACTGAGAGAATGCCTATGGTTTAAAAAATACATATGAGAATTGTGGCAACCTTTTGTGACAACAGCTTTTCATTTGGACTGGAGTGTGAAGTTAGGCAAGAGGATTGAATTTGTTTCAGGAATGTGAGCAAAGGAAATGAGTGAGACTCAGAAGAACAGGCAGCTAAGAAGTTGAGGGTGACATTACTACAGACCTGTGGGGTTCAATTTGTGGCACAATGTGGGATTTATTTCTTAATACTTCTAGAAAATTACTTATGAGCATCTCCAACTATATGATGCAGAGTATTGCAACTTCAAAAAGTTTTGGTCTTAAGGGTTCTCAATTTTGCAAGCGTGTCTCAGAATATCTCACTGGTTTTTATAATTTTTTTAAGAAAAAAGCTAAATAATAGTTTCTGCTTTTATAGTAAACCAAGGGTCTAATCTTCCCATAGTTTGTAGCTTGATATTGCATTTTTAATTCAGATCACTTTGAACTCTTCAGATCTTGTCCTGTTCAGTTGATGGGACAGAAATCAATTCCACTGAATTTAGCTGCTTCCTGGACTATGTCAGTGCAGTCTTATTTCAAATTTTCTGCTCAAAATGTGAGTGTTAATCTGTTTGTTAGTCTGAGATCATTACACAAGGATGCTCCTTGTGTATCAGGAGTAGGGAAAGAAATCCTGGTTGTGAAGCACTGTGATGCTTTAATAATGAACATAGCAGAGAATCCATTTTACTGACAGTAAATATCTTTTAAAACAGTTTGAATTGCTTGCAATAGGAAGGCCTCCAGCCATGAACTAGGCAATGAAGGAAGTTGCCTACCATCTATTCTTTTGCTCTAAATGAGCAGAAATAAACTAAATAATTATCACAACGTGGATATAATCTATTTGCATTTTTATGTGCAGCAAAATCAATATTCAGTAAATACTACTTCAATATAATTTTTTCTTGTACCTCTCTAAAGTGATTAAAGCCAAAGATTATCAATATCAATTGTATCTTAGCCTGATTTACCAATACATTGTTTTGCTCCATGTGCTTCTAGGTAACAGTGCATTTAAGTCACCTGATGAATTCAAAGTCTCCCTTCCTCTTCGCACAAACTACCTGTATGGGAAGATCAAGAAGACTCTGCCTGAGCTCTATGCTTTCACTGTGTGCTTGTGGCTGAGGTCAAGTGCTTCTCCTGGAATTGGCACTCCCTTCTCATATGCTGTTCCTGGGCAAGCCAATGAAATTGTCCTCATAGAGTGGGGGAATAATCCAATTGAACTGCTAATTAATGATAAGGTGAGACTTGATGAACTCTTCGTTGTCAACATAACCAGAACAAGGCCTGACCCCTTGGTACCTTTGCACTGACTCCTTCCTTCCCTCTGACAGAAGCCTTTGAGGTGGGGCTGTCTGCTTCTCTCTTGTCCACTTGCTGATTGCAAGTTTATAAAAACACTAGAAACAGAAGTTAAATTGTACAGATATTTGTGTATGGAGACCAAGCAGCTTGACATTAGATATGCACACACTTGTGCTGTCTGAGACTACAAGCAGGTCTTGGCTTCTTGGTTCATTTCTTTTTTTTTTTTTGTTTTGTTGGTATTTTTTTTATGAAACACAAGCAAATTATGAAGCTACACTATTGCAAGACCTGTGAGGTCAAAGCCAGTTGCAGTATTTGTCTTTCTAATTGTAGAAGTTACAAATGCTAAATGAATTTTGCAGAAGATGGAGAGCAAAAGGCTCTCCACATAATGGTCTGGTTTTGTTATGCTTAGTGACTGAACATCAATTTAAATACAATTTTTCAGACTTAAGTTACAACTATTTCATACCATTGATGGTTTCTGACAAGCTTGAAGAAAGCAAGCTTGAAGAAAACACTGAAACTTGTCATTAAACCAGTATTTAAATGCCTCCTTTCTCCCCACCTTCACTTGTTTCCTGGTAACTCACTGCTCTCTGAGGGATCAGGTGTTTGCTACACAGCTCAGGTGGTTCATCTTGTGGCTGATTACGGACTTCTAACAGTCCTATCATCCTGCCAGATCAATAACCAATTATTTTTAATGGTTTGTGGAAGAGAAGCAAACTTGAGTCTGCTTATCTTTAGCAATAACTCTTTTTCTCTTCAATATTATGTCTGTAATATCAATATTCTGTGAGGCTTTAACTTCTTCCACACCACAGCTCTCCATAGCCCACTGCACTTTGTCTTGATGTTGACCTGAGAAGGTTTTCAGATCAAACTTCTAAAGGAGCATAATTCCTCCTTATTGTGAGGTCTAAAACCACAAATTCTCCTGGTAGCAGACAGATCCATTTGTCAAAGTTGTTACTGCAAATGGTGCTGGCAAACCCCAGATTTTAAGAGGAGCTTAATGTGAGCATTGGATGGAATCTTGCTAAGCACTGAGATTTAAACAACAAATGTCACAGATTAATGTGCAGGAGGGGGGTTGGTCTTTTCTCCCCAGTTACAGGCAACAGAAAAAGAGGAAATGGCCACAAGTTGTGCCAGGGGAAGTTTTAATTGGATATGAGGAGAAATTTCTTCACTGAGAGGGTTGCAAAGCACTGGAAGAGGCTGCACAGGGCAGAGGTGGAGTCACCATCCCTGCAGGTATTTAAAAGAGGTGTACTGCTGGGTTAATGATTGCACTCTGTGATCTTGCAGGGATGTTCCAACCTAAATAATTTTGTGATTCTGTGGAATCCTGCAAAGTAGGATGTGAGCTAACTCTTGCCTCTATAAAGTTTTTGATTTTGAGGACAGAGTAAATACTGTTCCTCTTTACATATTGGGCTTGAACGGCTAGATTTGAGTTGTCACATGTGTATTTCTGGGGTTTTTTTAGGTTGCTCAGCTCCCTCTCTTTGTCAGTGATGGAAAATGGCATCATATCTGCATAACATGGACAACCAGAGATGGAATGTGGGAAGCTTTTCAGGATGGAGAGAAGCTTGGCACTGGGGAGAATCTTGCTCCTTGGCATCCAATTAAACCTGGAGGTGTCTTGATCCTGGGTCAGGAGCAGGTGAGTGAGTGACAGGGTGTTCCAGGATTTAAACAAAATCCAAACCCCCCAAACAAACAAGAGCTGTGAGAACTTCTCTGTTAAACACTTGGTCTTGTTGTGTACACAGTGTCAGAAAGACTGAAACAAGGCAACAAATACTCAGTGAAATCACACACTGGTATATTTGTTTCACTTATTAAATACTCAGAATATTCATGTTGGGGTTAAGAATAAGTCCTTTTAGAATACTGAAAAAAACCCAGAGGTTTTTGAAGCTTGTCTTTCTAGTTAACGTCTCATAAGTAATGAATTATGTGGCTCCTGGCTTCACATTATTTCTCCACCTGTATTATACATTTACTAAAAGAAGCAAATATTCTAACAAGTAGCAGGACATAGCCTTTCTTCAGGATTCCCAGGTTCACAGTTGGAGTAATGAAAAATTAATTTTGTCTTGATATTGATTTTAGTAGATACTTATCCTTGACATAAATGACAGAATGGCAAGTTCAGTATCCTAATACACTCTGCAGAGCAGATGCTCCTGCTCACTAGTGAGTGTTTGGCATGTTTCTCTCTGCCTGCACTGTCCTGGGTTCTATCCTGTGCTATCAGTTCCATTTCATTGTGAGCCCCAAAAATGAGTGATTTCTGTCCTTGGGCAGTGGCTGGAGCAAGCAAACAATTCTAGGCTTATGCAGTGGCAGTTTGAATCACTCATTTGTTACAACCAGACAAAGCCTGGGTATTTTGATCCCAAGATCATATCTCACAGTCCCTGCAGACAATTGGGCAAGGGCTGCAGTTATGGTTTAATCTATAGCCATAAAGCTTTCAGGGTAACCTTACACATCTGTGCAGTTCTTGCTGGAGTTGTCCTGTGCTAAGCTTGCACAGTGGCTCTTAAATTAGCCTCAGAGTTTAAAGCTGCCTTCCTGCTCTACTGCTTGAGGGCAGGGTAGGTTATGTGAAGCCTTTTTGTGGTGTTTTGCAGTCACCACTGTTTGCCCTCAGTTGTTTTGACACAATTGAGGCTGGAGCTTGTCACTGAATGCCTTGTTCAGTGTAACCCTTCTAGAAACTCGAATTTGTTCACCTCTGTGACCTAACTCTGCACCTCTCTCTAGCAGTGGGGCTGGGTGGGGAGGGACTTCAAGTTTGAGGAAGAAAACACCAGAATAACCTTCTCATCTAATCCTACCTCTTGTGTGCCTAAAGGACACGGTAGGAGGAAGATTTGATGCAACTCAAGCCTTTGTTGGGGAGATGAGCCAGTTCAATATATGGGACAGGGTCTTAAAAGCTGAAGACATCATGAATATTGCCAACTGCTCTATCAACATGCCTGGCAACATCATCCCCTGGGTCGATAACAACGTGGATGTGTTTGGAGGTGCTACTAAATGGCCTGTGGAGACCTGTGAGGAGCGTCTGCTTGACTTGTAGCTGTGATCACTTCCCATCCAAGTGCCCCCTTTAGTAGGACAATCTTCTGTGCAAATCTGAAGCACTTCTTTTTCTCCTTGCCCTTCCCCAGTCTTAACTCCTTGAAAGAATAATTAAAAAAAAAAAATAAAATTGTGTAAACTGCCTCAGTGCAAAGATAGCTGCTAGTTTGGGGCATTGAGCCTGGCTATGAAAGGAGCACTTTTCTAGAGCAGCCCTTGCTTTCTTATGGCCTGATCCAAAAGTGTGCTTTGGCCTGCAGAAGCCTTTTGGTTGGGCCTGAGCTTAGAGCATCAGTTCTTCTGCAGGGGGGGAGAACAGTGTGCACAGTTCACTCTCATCTTCCTGGTAATGTGCAGTGCTGACAGCACCAGGATTAACAGACTAGATGTGGACCCTTCCTTCCAGTCTATTGTCTCCCCTTCGAAATGAAGCCATTCTTTTTTAGCCCTTTTTTTTTAAAAAAGATCACTTAATCCTTACACTGCAGTGGTTATGGTGCAGCTATGGGTAGAGCAGAACAGCCACTGTCTGAGTGCAAGGCTTTTGCTTTTTAATTTGCAATTAGAAATCCTTATTTTATGATAAAGAGGTGATGTATTTAAGACACGTTGTACCAGTTCAATTTGAAGAAAGGGCTGTTTACTCAGCACAGCTCCATTGAAGCAGAGGTGCTTCAGGTGAGGTTCTGTCCTAAAGCCTGTCCTTTGCTAGCCAGGATCCCAGCATAGGTGGGTGGATGAAAGATTGTACTTGTTTTTTCTGTAGGCTGAATGTACTGAATTCCTAGTGACCTGGCTTGTACCCTTTTCTCTATTGTTTCTCTCGCTTCAATGTCTTTATTTTTTTAAATATACAAGCTGTGATTAAGTGAATTTCCATTTTGTTTTGCTTTGAAAGGCCTTTTTATGAGCAAGTGCCAAAGTTCAGTTTCTGCTTGCTGAGAATTGCTATCTATTTTTCCAGCATAAAAGTCTTCTGCACTGGTTTATACGTTATTACAATGGTCCTATGTAATATGGAAATGTGCTGCTTTTTCAATTCTTGTTGACTGTCTCTTCTGTAAGCACTGGGCTGACTACTATATTTTTTTATCATTTTCTCTCAATATTTTGCAAACAGTGTTGCTGTTTCCTTGGCGTTGATGTGACTACTTGGTTTGTGGCTCGCAGATAGCAAATGCACTGTACTGGGAAAGAGTTAATACTTTTGTTATTTAAAAGAAAAAGGATTTAAAAGGGGGGAGGGGGAATTTATAAAGCTAAATACCATATTTTATTTTTCATATGTTTGAATTGTAAGAATAATATGGTGACAGTCCCATTTGTAGGGTAAAGTTACATATTTCCATGAATATGTAGTATGCTGTTCTTAAAAGAAAATTCTTATAATGAACTTTTAATTAAAATGCACTGTAAAATGAGTCTCTTAATTCTTTTATAGTCACACAAGACACTGAATATTCTCTTTCATAGCTTCTATGAGTTCACCTGCTGTCTCTCTAGACTGGTACAAGCACAGTCTTGTCAGATTTCTTTATTCCCTAAATGCCTTCAATTTATTCCCTAAATGTCTCAAGTGTTCTCGTTGTGATTGGCTTTAAAATACACACACACTGCACCCCCAACCTACAACAGTACTTTCCCTGCCCTGAGGAAAAAACAAACCACAGAACTCACTTCATATCAAAAGACTCTGTGTTGTGAGTGAGGAAAAGTGTGAAATTCTCATCTTCCATGAGCTCTTCATGGTGCTCAGAAGAGGCATCAGCCCTCCAGTCAATCCACCTTTATTTATCAGCTTTTTTCAAAAGAGGCTGGAGGAGCTAAACTTGAGTTACACATATTTCATTCTGTTCTTAAAAGGTGCAGCAGTGAAATTGTCCTGGGCACTTTATGAGAGTCCTGGAGCCCGTGTGGGTGGTGGGGTCTGCTGTTGTAAACACCAGCTCAGGGTCTGAGTTCAGTGTTGAGGGGAGTCTTTACACATTTATTGGCCATGTTGATTTTTATTCAGTTACTTAAACACACTCAGCTTTAGCCATATGCACCTGAGTAAGAAGCCCCACCTGCCTGGGAAGGTGTTAATGGTGGGGGCTGTACTTTGGTGTTTGCTCATTAGATAGTTCAGATGGTAAGGATTCAGGAGGAAGGTTTTGTTTTGTTGGGGGTTTTTTGGACACTGACTCTTCAGTAAAAGCCAAAGGTAAGGGATATATATTCAATTGAAATGAGTTTCTTTCATTTTTTAATGCATATATATGTATATACACAAATATGTATCATTCTTTTGTGCAATAGTACCTTTTCATTAAGAAGAAAAGATGTGTTGATTTTTGTACCTTTGGGAGGGGAAAGCCATGGCTGTTACACTTCTCCTGGGAGTCACATGTTTTATATGAATATATAAGCAGGTGGCAAAACAGGAGTAAATATTGCCACATTTCAGCATCTATATTGTTTCTGGAGTGTGGAAGTGACAACACAACCTTCAGTTCCCAAACTGCTCTGAGTGCACAGAAGTAATAACTTATGGAAGGCTGAGTGACAGCACTTGGAACATGCAGTAGTGCAGATTTCTAGGAAATGTGTTTTTATTTAAATCAGGTAGAGCTGGGACTCCTAAAAGCAATATCTGATCCCAGCGAGCCAACATCCTGGGAGCTGTACCTGGCCAGGTCTGCAGGTGCTGCTTGGCTGTGATTGTTCTTCAGTCTCTGTATTGCACCATCCTCTCTGTACATCCTTGGTGCATTGGCTGTTGGCTGACAACAAGTTGAGCATTTGGTGTGTTTAAATCCAGTTATGTTTCTTCAAAGACAAGTTGTTTGCCTATATGCCTGGCCACTAGAAAATGTAGTCATCTCATGTGTTTTGAGTTTGCTTGAGGGGTCCAGCTGCTCACTTGCTGTGTGTAGGTGAGGGGAGGAGGATCACCTCTGCCTCTGGGATCCTCTGTGCGTGGGGGACCAACTCCTGGATTCAGGCAGCTTTTGGCTGGGCTGAATCTGCTCACTGAACTGCTGGTTTAGGTCTCAGAAATGCAGGGAAGAGCAGCTAAGCTCTACCCACATTTTTACACACATTTCCCCAGTGAGTGAATACATGGGATTGCCAGGGAGAAGCTGATTCTGTTTTGCTTCAGAGACCTGATTTCCCTCAGGCCTTTCCCAAAGGTGAAAAGCAGGTCAGTAGTGAAGCTGCTGTGTTCTATTAGGTGCTTAAATCTGGCACTTTCTCAATCAGGGTAATGGTTGTTCTAAAAAATGCTGCTGTAGCTATAGATTTCTTCTTTGCTAATGGCACCTGACTCTATGTGTAAGGATTCTTCATGCAGCTGATTTTAGTTAGCCAGGTTGGGAGGGAAGATCAGCCTTCTATTGCATCATCCTGAATCCTGCTTGGAGTGCAGAAACCCTAAAAAGAGACACTGATCTGGCTGAGGCTTCTGCCACGGATAATGATCCCTTGATGCTGCTTAGAAATCTGAGGCAAGACACAGCAAGGGCCAAGGATACTCTGCTCATGGAGAGAATTGGGTACTGCCAAACTCCTCCAGAAATAAAAAGTCTCTCTTGGTAGCTGGGGAATTGGGGTGGGAGTTGAAGGTGATCTGGGATTTTTCCAGAGATCTTTTGCCAAAAGGTCTCTGGATCTTTTTTCCCCCTTCACAAAGAGAAAGTTGGACCTTGAAAATGTTCATGGTTAGCTGTGAGGCTTAAATAATACATGAGTTTTTCAGAGCTAAAGATCTTCTGGAAAGAATTGAATTAATTGTCCCCCTGGCTATAGCTGTTTCTAAAAGGCTGTGCTTAGAAAAGTATAAATTTGCACAAGGAGTTCAAGGGGCCATTTCTTTCTCTACAGGAGGGCTGGGCTGATGTTTTGGCAAAGCTTCAAGTGCAGTAG
The DNA here is from genome assembly GCA_013401135.1 of Cettia cetti. Classification (NCBI taxonomy): domain Eukaryota; kingdom Metazoa; phylum Chordata; class Aves; order Passeriformes; family Sylviidae; genus Cettia; species Cettia cetti. The sequence goes on from VZUI01052748.1 coordinate 12,684, forward strand.
CTCCCTGATGGTTTGATGCCAGCAAGAGGAATTGTTTTATTTATTCAGGATGCTTTGGTGTTTCACCTGTGCTGGCTCCCAGCACGTGTGTCCAGGCTGTTCAGCTCCTGCCATGGGAAGGATGCCGAGTTTTGTGGTACCCACTTGTTCCCCCGCTGCCACTCAGCCTGTCCTGAGTCCCTGGGGCAGAGCTGGCCTCACACAGGGCTGGCTGGATCCTCTGTGGCACTGGCTGTGCTTCCCTGCTGTGCTAAAAGGAGTTTGCAAGAGGCTTGCCCTGGTTTTCATGTCACCAAGCTGTTCCCAGCAGCAGTTCTGGAGTGCTTTTTAAAAATAAGTAACAATGGCTATTTCTTAGGAGGATTTCAGTGGTTTTTAAGGTACTAGATGCTCTTTTTACATTTTGTCTTTCAAAACACTTAAACCAGCTTATCAGTAACTTTAAATCCTTATGATACTGTAACAGAGTTCGTCACCCAGGCTTATCTCCACTGCTGGAGATTGCTCTGCTGACCTCACCAGATGAAAGGAAACCTCTTCAAAGGGCAACCTAATTTATTAGAAACAGGATGTTAAAAACAATGGGTAACACTCCTAGCTAAGCAGGGGATTTATAACTTACCTTTTGTTTAAATTTTTGTTTTACTTGGTGTTGGCTGTTGATTTGCAGTGGGAATCCTGATGTGCTGTCCTGCTGTGGTTCCAGAATGGCTGTTTTTCCTGCATCAGGCAGAATTGGTGTTCCTCCCATTTCAGAGGGCACAGAGCAGGCAGCTGCCTCCTACCTGGTGCAGGGCTGGGAAGAGATTGCCCTGTGCAGCTTTATTCTACCTCTGCAGCTGCAAAAGGGTCTGGGAGAAGGATCTGCACTGACTTTTAATTTTATGTGTGATTTCCCCGTAGGATGTATTTGTGTCTGACAAAACAGGACAGACCTAGATTTGCTTTCCAGGGATGGTGTAGCTCACAGGAATGAGCTGTGTTTTAGGCCAAGGGTTTCTTTTTATTTATTTATTTATTTTAGTTTTCCTGATTTCTTTATGGTAAATTATAAATGGCTGATAAACACCTATAATAAAATAGAGATATACATGGGCAAATCATCCTTTTTTTTTTCCATTAAAGAAAGCTGTTACTGTGTAGAGAGTACATATCCTCCTAAGAGATCAAATTATTTATGGCAGTGCACTAATTAGCTTTTTCGAGGCTTCTGAGGTCTTGCAGATACTTCGAGCTCCAGGGATAACTGCAGTAGGTAAATACCTCTCTGCATCAAGGATAATTTCATGTAGCTGGCCAAGCTGTCAGTATGTGCTTCAGGCTTCTGGCCTGTGGGGGCCAAGCGGAATCCTGTCACCTACAAGGCTTTGCAAGGGAGTGGTCACCACGGGCTGGTTGGGTCACCGTGGTGGCCACAGGTGTCCAGACAACTCAGGAGGCTCCCAGAGCTGCTCTGGGCCCCATTTTCACCTGTTAATTCTGTCATGTTAATTCTGAGGCTGTACCAGCACTCTCGCCTGCCCATCCTCACTCTCAATTTGATCTCAGGGAAGAGCAGATCTTGCTCCCTCCTCACGTCCATCAGCAGCTCCAAGCTCTGTTCAAAAGTATTTGGCTTTGTTCAAATATGCTGCTATGGTTACTCAGGCACCACTGACTGCACAGGTCAGCTTGGAAGAGCTTTAGACAAAGTGTTTGGGACAGAATGCAGCTCTTGCTTGTTAATTTGAGACCTGGCACATCAGTTTGAACACACTACGTGGGGGATAATGTCTTTCTTTTTTTCCCTACACTTGGGATTTGGGAAAAAACACAAGAAAAATATTGCCTTGACGTGAGCCCAAGCGATGACAGCGGCTCCTGCTGAAAATAGCAGCCAGCCTGTTTGTTCTGGGAATTGCCTGCAGGCTGGCGGGGCTCTGTGTGCACAAGGGGAAGGAGGATGCACAAGGGCTGGGGAGGGGCAGAGGCTTCCTCAGCTGTGCTGAGAGAGCCCGAGGGGGCTGGCTGCAAACAGCCACGGGCCCAGGCTGGGCCCTCGGACCTCAGGCTGCCTCTGATGGGTCAGGGTCCAGAGTCAGCTGCTCGCTCCTGGAGACTGCTTGGCGTTTGCAGGGCATGAAGATACCGGGAGCTGCAAGGATGACCTGTTGAGGGCTGTAGCCATGATTTTAATCTTCCAATCCTGTTCAAATCCGTGAGCTGAATTGGCACAAGGTGTTGTTTAGGCCCCAGAAATTCAGTGACATCTGTTCTGTGCTTCACCATGGGCAGAGTTTGAAAAAGGATGACTGTAAAGAGAATTTAGAGATGTGTAGTGGTGCCCTCACTAGGCAGTGCCCTTTAATGTCTTTCTGGTTACTTTATGAGAATTGAATATGCCTGATTTTTGTTTTTCTGATTACACTGAAGGCAAAATTTCCATAGACTTGAATGAGAGAAGAACAGGAAACTGAGACAAGTCTGAACACGCTGGTAAAAATGAAACAAAAAAAATTTGGTGTGACTTTAAAGCTATTTTTAAAAACACAAGCTGGAGCGGGTTACTCTGAATCACTGAAGTCTGTTATGTCTTTTTTTTAATTTTTTTTTTTTTTATTTTCACTCAGTAATTTTAAGGACACAGTGAGAAGGCAAGTTTTTAGAGATGGGTTGTATGTGTTAAAAGGGGAAATGTGCTGGCATTAGCTGAGCACAATAAATATTACTACCAAATAAGCAGGTTCCTTTTTTGATAAGGCAAAAAAACCTTGTAGATGAGAATTTATACCAAGCCATTTCAGAAAACAAGAGAGGGTGGAGGATTTATTGCTTTAGTTGAAATATTAGCTTTGCTATCTTCCTTCAATGTTTATGTGTGAAACTGGGTGTTGCTTGGCATCTGCAGGCTAAATCTTGGGCCACATTTTTGGTGGATGTGTTGTGTTGGGTATTGTCTCCCTCCTTCTCTCCCATCCTGCACCAGCCCTTGGGCCAGATTTCTGGCAGCTAAGGAGGGGCACTGAAAATAAATATAATTTGCCTTCGCTGTCATAGGTAATAGCAGAATCTTGCTAATATCTCTTGGCTTGTGTCCTAGTTTTCCATTCAGTGCTTTAACTCAAAGGCTGGTCATTCATATACTTGTTTTTCCATTGTAGGATGCAAATTTCAATGGTGTTCATTGAGCTAGGAAGTATCAGTTCTCTTTATGTAGTTATTCTCCCCTGTTCATGGGAGCAGACTTCTTGCACTAGAAGAAAGACAAGGAGGGGGTTGAAAGAGCATAAACCACTTGAGGGGAGAAGTGGAAGGAAGCTGTGCCCATGGCAGTATGTGAGGGCAGGGGAAAGCTGTGTCTGAATTCAGCAGTGGATGTTGGAAATAACATTTGTTGTGATTGCCGTAGGTATGGAAAGAATCATCTTCCCCCTGAACTTTGGCAAAAAATCAAATTTGTGTTTCGGGAGGCTGGACTGCACCAACTGCAGACATTTTTTTTCCGTTTTCCTGTCCTTGAGGGGTGTGTGTATCAAACATTTTTTTCTTACTGGAAGGACAATCATTTATTTTTCCAGATGCAGACAGGAGTGCTCTGGAGCAATCTGAAATAAATGCCAAGGTGAAAGAGTGTTGCTGTAGAAACCCATGTCAGACTTGCAACTGGTTCTTGTGTGCTTCTGGGGATATGTTACTGATAAAGACTCTCCAGCTATTTCTATTTTTCAGTGATATTGAGAAATGATTCTTCAAAGTTGCTGTTTAGTAGATGTATGCCACAGTTCAGAAAGGTAGGGAGCTGATGGTAGGATGGGATGATCAGGAATCTGCTAAAGCTCTGGGAACCCTCCACTGCCTTTAGAGGCTTTGGATTTAGTGTCTCTGTTCACTGCAGTCTATGCAACAGGCAATGTGTTGCATCCCAGGGTTTTTTTAATTTCCAGTGAGGACTTGCTAATGTGGGAAGAACTCCCAGAAAACTGTTCCATAGCACTGCCTTCTCCTTTCTGTGGGCATACAAGGCTGTTGATGGCAGTTGTTTATAAATTGTGTGTGTTGAAGGGCTGACAGAGACAACTTGATCCTAAAACATTGCTGTGGTACTTCCTCAGCATCCCTTTGATAACTCTGCTTCTTCTTGGATTAGCAATATTGTTTTAACAGTGCACGGCACAAATCCAGTTATGTGAGCTCTCTGTTATCTGAGTGTACTCTGAGCACCATTTCAGACTTTATTAAAACTTTTCTGTATGCCTTTTGGCTTTGAAAAATACAAATTCAAACCAAAAGCCCATAAATCTAATTTTAATCAAAGTATACCTCTAAGAACAGTGTACATAGATATTGTATAACAAAAGAACGAATTCCAAATAGGACTTTGAAAATCCATCTGGAGCAGAAAACCAAGACTGATGGGAGATTTTTAGAGAGCCTTGCTTGCTTCCTGGAAAAATTCATGGCACTGTGTTGCATTCTCAATGTTTAAGTGACAACTGCAGGATGATTCAATTAAGAGCTATATTGTATTTGCTAATGCATAGTTTATCTCTGAAGTTGTGAATGTTGCTGCCTCACTGAAACTATGTTGGTTTGAGTGACTGAGGCTTGCCTGTTGACAGCCTTGTCTGCTGAAAGCATTAATAGAGAATGAAATTATACTCTGGGCCTTGCCCCAGATGGGAATTGATGTAGTATTTTAGACCTCAAAAAGAATTGGAGTGTAACAGAACAACATGACAACATCAAGATTTATTAGTGCTGCTTTCGTCTTGGCTTTGGGTCATCTCCTGTCTGCAGAATTCCTGTTGATGTCCCATCTGGATTTCTATAGAAATTGATGGTAGGGTAAAGCTCTCTGATCCTATCACATCATATTTGCATCACTTTTTGTTCTGGATGTGCTGTGAAGGGCTGGAAGCACCACTTGTTAAAGTAGTTAGTAGGCAAGCAGAGGAGAATGCAAGGTCAATTTAGCACTTTCAGAATTTAAATTATTTTCTGAATTGGAAGGGTGAGGGAAGGAAATCAAAGCCTGTGTCTCTGAGTTCAGCTGTGTTTCTAAAACAGTGCCTTAAGAGATAAAAGTACTCGAATAGAGCCATTAAGCTCTAGTTTGCTCTCTATTTTGGTGCCATAATTGTTGCAAGGTCATACTTAAATGCACACAGTTTGGGTTTGATGTCTGTGTTCCTCTAAACACACACAGTTGCTGAGAAAAATGAAATTTCATTGTGACTATCGATTGCTACTGAGAGCAAGTGGATGAAGTTTCCAAATCTTAGTCTAACAGCTCCTTTGGATTCATCTATCCAAAGGTTTTGTGTCCCTTGAAAGACTTTGTTACCCCAATATTTCCTATGAAGATCAGGACACTGGTACCTGTTACAGCTTTTTCCTGTCCTCCCTGTTTAAGCTGTTTTGTGTCACTACAGTCTTTAACCACCGCAGGTGCTAAGAACTAAAACTAGGGTGGAGCTGCACACAGACTAAAACAGCAGGAAGGAGGGAGTCAGGGAGAGTCCTTGGGCAGAACGTGCTCCAACCCGGGTGTACAATCCATCCTGAAACGGAGATTTTGGGTGCAAGTCACATAAATTAATTTCCAAACGGGGAGATGTGTGCTTTGGGCATCCTCTCTGTCCTCTCTACCTGCTAGCTGCCTTGCCCAGGTGTCCTTCAGAGGTGTCACCCTCTTCCCTCTGGCTACTGACAGGACAACCAGGCTCATACAGCTACAGAGAGTACATACCTTTAATCAGATGCTCCACCAAAAAACCTGGCATTCAGGTCATGCACTGCTCCATTCAGCTTCAAGCTGAATTAGTTTGCATTATCTCCTGTTACTTTTGGACTAAGACAGACTGTTTCTGTGTATTCTGGGTCACTGATGCAAACAGAGTATTACTGTGTGTCTGAATCACCACTGCAGCACAACCATCAGCAGTCCTGCTCTCCTTGTGGGTACCAATTTATTCTCTCGATGAAGCTGTAGTGAGTGAAGGCTCATTCACCAGGAAAGGTGATTGAATGCAACTGCAGCTGGTTGATTAAGCTGGACAAAGAGAAACACTCATGTGTCACTCAGCACGCTCTGCTACATGAAACAAGGGGATTAGATATGGTGAATTTCTAGTAATGAAAGCAGGCTATTGGGTTCGTCATAAAATCAGCTTAAAAGAGCTTTCTAGATTCCAGAGAGAACTAAAATAACTTGACCTACCTTGGTCCTGTAATCTTTAAATGCTGCTTAACATCTGCTCATCAGCACTTGGCAATAATATTTATTATGGAATTTTTAACAGCAGACATCATCATGTGTTGAAAATAATATAATGCATAGGGGTGCATTGTGGAGGGAAAAAACCATCATTGCACAAGGGTTAAAAATAAAATGGAAATATTTTACTTCAGTGAAAAAAAGTCTTCAGAAGAAAGTCACAGCTACAAAAATTTTAGTGAGGTCACCAGCCTGGCCCAAGCACATTTCCAGTCCCCTGCTGGTGATTAGCACAGAACCAGTTCTGCCTAAGGGACCTAAAATGGTAATGGGGAGTTGTAGAAACTCTCCTTAAGGGGTAGCAAAGACAGATGTGCAGGAGATGCCTTTAAGATTTGAGATTTTATTTGGAAACAGCTTTCTTCTCCTAGGACTGGCATTTCTGACTATGTTATTAACTTTGGAGATAGAGAAGGTGCCTAACATTAGGTGGACTGGGTTTGAGCCATTACAGGCAGAGGAAAGAGTTTGAAGTTCCTTATTGCACACTATGTATCCCTGAAAACTGTAGTACAGGAATTTGAGAACTCTTTGTTACCAAAAAAGAATAAATTGCAATTCTTGGCTAGAAAGACCTTCCGAGTAAAAAGCTCTGTAGACCCTCACAGGTCCCAGTTATTGCTCTGCTGAACCTGCAATCTGCTCTTCTAGATCCCTAGAAAATGGTCTGAAGATGTCAGCAGGTGCTGAACCCACATTTCCCGGTGCAGTGTGTCCCAGTCTGTTCTCCCAGGCCTCACACCACAGTTCTTTTTGTTCTAATTTGATTTTGTCTGGTTTCAGGTTTCACTTGCTGGTCTTTGTCATGCACCTTCCTTTCTTGCAAGCCAACTGTCGCCATCTCTTGCCTGTGGCATAAAGGACTAGGAACATTCTGGGCTATTTCTTGCACTGAACACTTGTGCCTTTTATTTCTCTGCTATCATGAGTCTTTCCCCAGCATTGGGTCTGAAGCAGGAATTGGTTATTGCCAATCCCCCATAGTGAAGTCAAATATCATTTGCACTCCCAGACATTGTTCTTGGATTCATATATTCAGGGATGATATTAGACAGCTTTGCCACTGGGAATACCTAACAAATTGCTTGTTCTTTTTGTTGTCCAAATTCTTTATTCACTCTGCTTTCTAGGATGCAGTTTCTCATGTTGAATTCTTGTTGTTTGTAGACATAGAGCTTTGTGTCTTGGCTCTTTGGCTTTTTTGTTGGAAAGAACCCAAACTTTTAAGCCATCCAGGCCACTCTATTGGCCTGTTTCCATCCTAATTTGCTGCTGTGTTGTCCTTTGTACAGTCTGTAAGTTCTCTCCTAGTAGAATATATATTTATTTTTATATTGAGAGTGGTGAGTATGCCAGGCCAGGTGTGAATCCATGTGGAACACCCAGTTGTTTGCTAATGCTTCCCTGTAGGTATCTACTTTTGAAGATCTGTCACTTACTGCACCCTTAATTCTTTTAATATGGACTTTCAATTGAACCTACAAAGTGGTACAATAAATATCTTAAAATTGAAATCCCAGTAGCCTTCAGCTACCTAATTTGTGTGTATGGTCTTTCTTCCCAGAAATTCCCTAGAGCTGATCAATAGCTGTTCACTTTTACTTTCTTTCTTTTTTGCCCCTCTTTTCTTTGGGGGTTGGATCTCAGACTGTTCATTGCAGTGTATACTGTTTCCCTACAAATAGGTAGTCCTTGACATTAACATTCTGCTGAGACTTTTGCAGCAAGCTCAGCTTTCAGCATTTAACTCCTCTGTAATATGCCTCTGAACTTTTCTACCCATTCTTTTTTTTTAACTTTCGTGATGTACATGTTAACTTTGTCTTTCATGGTAGCTGAAATAGAAGGGCTGCTTTGCATTTCTGGTAAATGGCCCCATCCTAATTCAGGGAAACACAGCTTGTCCTGATTTGTAGAATTGGACTGGAGACTAGTATTTTGTTACGGTAAATACATAATTATCAAGGCAGGAGGTTTTGTGCTTGCATTTTTTGTTTGCTTGTTTGTTGTTTTTTTTTTTTTTTTTTCTTCCTCCATGAACTGCAGCAGTTCTCTCCCTTCTCAGGGGGAGAAGATTTTTTTTTTTTTCCTGGAAGAACCAGTCTGAATTTTTGCTCTGCAAAGCAACACAAATTCTACATAGAGTAACAATTCTGCAGAGTATCTGCACTTAAGGATAACTTGTAGTTTTCTGCTACACAATATGTACTGTCTGGTTGCTGTTCCTTACTCCAAAGGTAATTGTGTTAATGTGCTATTGTGTGCAATTATTTAAAAAATAAAAATTCAGGGGCCATTAATAATGTTGACTGCTAAATCTGGATATCTTTTTCTTCTGTGTGCCTTTATTTGTGAGGTCTTGGGTTTTCTACAAATCTGATTTATGGGAGAGTGATGGGCTTGTGTTCTCTGTGCTGGTCTAAATCAGTTGGGCTCTGCTGTCCAAACTAAGAGTCTCACATTTGCTCCACAGGCAGTCCTTGCATCCTGCCTGCCTGCCAGGCCTCTCTCCAGGGCTGCCACAGACCAGGATTTACCATCCTGGGGGAAAGACAGGAGCATGTTCAGGGAGGGAATAGCTACTGCAGCAGCAGAAAGCTACCCTGTCCCTTGGAACACCACCATATACATAGGTTTTGCTAGAAAACACTTAACAAACTGCTTATTTTAAAGCTGTTCTATCTCCATTGATATGCTCATAGAAGCATTACTTTGTCCTCTTTGTTAAAAGTGAGCATTTCTTTCTTTGCTTTATCTCTGTGCACAGCATGTCTTGTTGTTACATTTAAGTTGCTCTAAACTCTAAATCAATAATCCCATTAGGAAGAAAAAAGGGGCCTAGTAGCAATAAGTACAATTGCAGAGTTAATCAGATCATTTTTATTCGAGTTGTAGACTCTGTTTCCCAAAGATGTTCCAGCTCTGCAAAATCAATAAGGGTACAATAAGTAGGTTTATTTCCTGGGTACCAGCAGTATCAGGGTGGGGGCTGGATGCCTGGAGGGAACCAAGGGATTTTGCAGCCTGTGAGCACAGTGGCTGTGGGAAAGAACTGTTACTGTCACGGAATCAAATAACAGAAAGCAGTGTATATTTTGGGCACTCAGATGTCTGGGAAATGTCTGGGGGAGGCATAGATCCAGGAATTTCTCCCTTCTTAGTCCATCCCCACCAATTTCACAAACAAAATGTGTCTAAAATAACACTGCATTTTAAATATAACATTTTGAGTTGGTAGCTACTTGTTTTAGAGTGTAAAACCCACCTGATTTTACACACATTCTTCAGAAGAGATAGATGACATTTTTCTTACCTCCTCTTTCCATTTTAATGTCTAATTGTGGTCCTTACTGCTGATCTCTTCTAGTTTTATGCTACACAGCTATAAAGACTTCAGTGGAGATGCACCTGGCTGGTCTGTACAATGAGATTTAGTCTTTCCTAAACCAGGTTTTACGCTTCTTTTGAGTGGAACTGAGCCCTCTTCTCCATAGCCATTTCCCTGTAAATAGCTACTGAAGACAATAAAACTGGAGCCACAAGAAAGATGGGCCTCCTTGTTGTTTCATTATCCTTAAAAACGTCCCCTGCTGTGCTGTGGAATAACCAGTGCCCAGCACTGCTATATCTTGATTGTTACTCAGTGATCCTTTAAACTGAACCCAGCTGTACATTCAACAGATTAGTGTGCTGCTTTCTCCTTGCCCTGTACATTAAGCTGTAGGTCATGGAACTGGGCCTTAAATATTTAGTATGCTTGTGTTGGCTAATAAAGACTTTTTAGGAGAAATCATGTTTCATGCTGGCACCCTCAAGTTTGTTTCACTGTGGCTCAGGGTGGCCTGTCCTGTTTGGAAATGTGGCTGCAGCACAGACTCAGACTGGGAGAACTGGGGGCGTGGGAAGGGCAAGGAGGTGCTGGGCACAGGTGGGTGCAGCAGAGGGAGAGAAGCTTTGTGTGCATCAGGGAGGGGATGAGCAGAGCTTGCCAAGAGCTGAATCCCCCCCGGAGCTGCCTCAGCAGCAGCTCCTGCTGGGGAGAGCTGACCTGTGCCTGCATTCCCAGCCAGCCTTTGGGCACTGGGAAATTCAGACATCCCCACAGAGAGAGCCCAACTTCCTTTTGCTGGGTTTAGGTCCTAGAATTGCCTCTTGATTTTGTCAGAATTTGACTGAGATCTTCATTAGCATGGTTCTGAGAGCTGATACTGTCTTGTGCTGTCAAATTGTTTGGGTTTTTAAAATATAACTAATTCATTATTGGACATTGATATCAGAGTTTAAATTATTATTAAGTCATTCAAATGCTGTCCTTCCCATCTGGTTTTTCTGAATTTTATGGTTTGCTTGAACATCCCAGGCCTGAGTTTGCTCCAGGTAAAGTGCTTTACAGTGCAATGTAGCAGCCATCAGCTGTGCTGTTCTGTGCATGCACTGGCTCTGTTCACCTAAGAGAAGTATCAGAAAGATCATGGTTAAGAACAAATGCAGTGGTCATAACATGAAGCTTGGAAAGTTTGGAGTGGTTATAAGATCAAAAGAATTTCAGTGAGATACACACTTCTTTGAAATTGGCTTTAAAAAATGGACATTTCCCAGAAAAATAAGAATCTGTATATGAGAGATGGTTTACTTGCAAGAAGACTTGGGGCTCAATGGATTTCTTTTTGTTCAAATCTTTACAATTGTGTACCCAGTTTGAATTCTAAAGTAAACTTCAAGTATCCAGAAAGATTCTTTTCTTGATAAGAGTACTGTGACCTGCAGTGTTGTGAGGAGTGGGAGGTGAGTCCAAATCTTGAAGAGCTGTTTGTGGTGACACTTCTGACTTTCAGCCACATCATAGCTTATAGTTTTATGAATTTCTATTTTCATTTTATTTACCACCTGCTCTTAAGATTTGTATGAAAAATGCTAGGACAAACACAAATCCAAATAGCTCTTATACATTCCCAGAATGTGATCTGAAAGCAAATGCTGCAAAAAAGTGAGACACAGTTTACAAATATTACTGTTCAATAACTATATAAACTATATAGCTGTATAACTATAAACTATAATAACTATGTAAACATAGTATATAAAAATACATCTATTTTGTGCATGTGTGCAGGTGTATATATATACAGACACATGTACTTTTATCACCCTTTTGACACTTCATGCCTCAACTGACCAAGGTGGAGACTTTGGTGAAATTTAGCAAGAAGTCTCTGAAATTCTACTGAATAGTTAAAAAACTGCTGGGATTAAAATGAAAAACTGTTGCTGTTATGCCGCAGCTCAAGGCTACACAATGAAGTGAACATCTCCTTAGATTCAGTAAGGTTAAGTTGTAATGACTTAACCCTATTGTCGCATAAAATTATTGTAAAATTTTCAAAATACTATGGTTTCTCCTCAGCAAAGGAAAGGCTGCATGTATTTAGATAATAATATTGGAAAGATAGAAAATAAAAATGGAAAATGAGCCAGACTGTAAATGCCAAAGAAATTGCTGGCCACTGTGGCCATTATCTCAGAAGTTGGTGCCATTTTGAAGAAGGATAAACTGCTGCTTTGAATGGACTTTGAACATGTATGGGTTTATTTTTTTTAACTTTCTGATTCCTCACAATAATTTTTTCCCATGGAAGATAACTTTAATGTGTACACAAACATCCTGTGTGTGTGGATGTCTGTCTTGTATGAAGAGATTGAATAGATACATAAAGTGTTTGTGTGCACACAGACATGCACACGCTTCCCCACGTGTGTGGGAAGAGGAAGCAACTGAAACCAGGATTCAGGATCTGCTTTCAACCCCTCTGGCAGAGCAAACCCACCCACAGAGCTGTGGTTAAACTTCACAGGAATGTTTCCAGGTAACCACAGGAGCCCTTTCCTGTGCAGTTGTGGATTATCCAGGATTGCATGTGCCTTGTGTCAGTGCATGTGTGAATACTTCATGTGGACACCAGACTCCTTCACACAATTTCAGCTGAACAGCTGCAGCTGTGTCTGTGCTCTACAGTCACTTGATCAGCACCATAACATATAGAATGAATAATATATATATTCCTGAAGAAAGAGCACTGACTGGGATAAGATTCAAACAGAATCTTGGGAGCAAAAGAGTGAATCCTTGGCCAGATTGCATTTTTTCTGCAACTCTTTGAGGCAGTCAGGTGGTGGAACAGAGCTCGGGATGTGTCCAAATGTGGTATTTTAGAGAAATATTTAATGTGGATCATGCCCCCCATCACTTCAAGCATATGGATGTGTGTAGGGAAAGGAGGGTTAATCTTGTCTAGTATAAATTAGTAAGAGCTGTGCAAAAAGAACTTTTCAAAGACTTGCTTGCTAAATAAATTACCGGTCATGTTTTATTTAAAATGCTCGTGCTGCCAGCAGAGAACACAGCAAACAAGCACACTTGCAATTAAAGTAGCAGCTAAGATTTTCCTTCTGGCACTCCTGTGATTTCTTGCACTTGTTCAGTTTTATTGCATGTCACAAACAGCTGAGCACATCCCATGCACACACGTGGTACACGTGCACACGTGGCACAGCCTCTTCCAGCTGTTTATCCGCTTTCCCTGGCAAATGCCCTTTTGGAAGAGCAGAGCTGGGACCCCCAGCTAATCCCTGTTTGCTTAGGGTCTATAACGAAGGAGCCCCTTGGCCTGTGCCTCATGCTCTGGGTTACCCAAAATCCAGAGTGGGGCTGATGGCTGTGGACAGGGCTTGGGCTGTTCCCTGTGTCCACCCACGTGCTGCAGGAGCTGGGGGTGGATTGGTGCCAAGCTGCTGACTGGCAGGGGGTGGGTATGGAGGATTTACATTTCCAACGGGACAGATGTTTGCTTTCTTTTCTCCCAAGCATCTGCTCACATGCTCTATTTTGGGAAGTCTTTAAGGGCAAGACTGAGGTTACAGGAGGTTGTCAGCCTTATCCCATCACAGGCCATCATGGGACTTCTGGCTGTTCTTGGTTTAGGTCTAATGGAGGAAATGTGTGGAGAAGACATTTTCTACCTCAAGGAGGCTTGAACATTTTTGGAAAGGTTTTCAGCTGCAGGACAACCTGTAGCACCCTCTGTGACTAACCTGGAGGTACAAACCTTTCCTTTAGCTGATGGTCAGGCTTTAGGTTCAGAGATGAACTCTGTCACAGGAGAGCATTTGTTCATTTCTGTGTCAGGTTTTTCTCCCTCAGCTACTCTCAAGAGACATGCAAAGGGCTCGTTGCCATTGGCGTTGGGAAGTGTCTGTGCAGTTTTTAGTAGGTTAAATATAGATTAGGTTTTTGCTGCCTTTACCTTGAGCATAACATTGATCACTTCACATCACAACTTCTCTCTGAAAATTCAAATAAGAAAATGTTGAAATGTCTGGAAGGCAGGCAATGGTGTACAGGAATTTCTTAGGAGATGTGGTGTAGATGTGTTGGTGTCTAAGATGCTTTTTTGAAAGAAATATCTCCCAAAGGAAGGACAGGAATCTGAGAAGGTCTCCTGGGCTAAAGGATCAGCATTTTCCAAGTTTGTAAGACTTCATTTGGCACTGATAAAGGACACCTGAGTGAGCAAAAGACAAATATTTGGGGCAAAGAGTGCATGGTTCTGAACATTTGGTAGGGTATTGACACATTCAAGGCATTTAGCATTAAATGCAATGGAAAGAAGCCACCATTCTGTGAGCACTTGGAGATGAACAATTGCTATGCTTGAGCCTTTCTTGAGGTGAAAAACAACAGATCAGTGGAAAGCAGAAAGTTCTAGATTTATCCCTGCAGTGCCTGTGGCTGTGGCAGGTAGGATCCAGCACAGTGAACACTTACTACCCTGGAACACCAAATTTGACCCCTAGAATGGTCAAACTTCAGCAAATCTGGAGATATTGTAGGGCACGTTAAAATTACACACGTTGAACTAAATCAGAGCCTGGAATTCCCTCTGGATTTTCCTCCTAGACTGGTCATGTTCTGTTGATGAGCTGTGTAGAGCAGATCTTTGAACTTCATTCCTGCTGGTGCCACTGGGCACATCCCTGGGAGCTGAGCTCCTACTCTCCCTCTGCCCTAGAGATGAAATTAGAGTGCTGCTCCACAGGACCATGTGATGAGGAAAAAGTGTTCTTTGTGATCAGTCCTTGTTGTTATGAATACCTGAAGGTGCCTTTTATAGTTGTACCAGGGGCAGTGTTAGCAGCAGTTTCCAAGTGTTTTGTGTATATTCCACAGCCTCAGAATCTGAAGGGGGTGTTGGACACAATCATTGTCTGCAGGGTAGGGTGTAGCCATCCAATCATGCTCACCTGTGTAATTAAGTAATCAAACATGGAGTTACTATTTTTGCACCCTGCACAGAACAGTTGGGACTAAATTCTGTAAGCCTTTAGCCCACCAACTTTTGATATAATCCATCAGAATAAAAAAAGTGTTGATCTTTTTCCTGTGGAAAGAATCCCAGGGTTGCCATTGTAGCAGCTCTGGGACTTCTGAGGAACAGTAGCATCACAAGCTTCTTCCTCGTGCTCTGTGCTGAGAGCAGTTCTGTGCTAGGGAGTTTCAAGACAATTACAGTTGCTCTTTTGCCTCTTGTGTTGGGAAGTTGCTTCATTGTGGTCAAATTCAGCCCATCTGTTGTCTCAGCAATTAAAGGAACCCAAGTTAAGGGTATATTGATGGAAGTCATTCTCCTGGATTTGAAACCCTCCCAAAGTTGTTACCAAAAGCCTTTTGTTTCCAAATGTTGTTTCTAATTCATGCTCCACCAGTTGGATCCTTAATAGAGTGACTTGGCCAGTAACACAAGTGAAATATGTGTTCTTCCAAAGCTTTATTATGAATATGAATAAAACATTTTGTGGTGCTATTAAACTAGCCTGGAGTAAAGCAATGAGAGTGGCAGCATTAAGGAGGGATCTCTGTGTCAGCCTGTCTGCTCAAAAATAGATTGCAATAGTGACAGTTTTTCCTTTTTCTTTAATGCAGTAAAAGTAGTAGTTCTCTTTGGGAAGCACAGTCAGATAATTAGATTTACAGAGAGCTATGAAATTACTTTTTGTGCAGGATCTAGCATATGACAGTCCCTTTCTACGCTCCCTATGCTAATATCTAATGCAGAATGCTACATCAGGGAAGTAGAATGCAGAACAAAAAAATCTGTGTCCAGCAATCTGTGGTCCTGGCACACATCCTTCAGCAGCATCTTTAGTATGTGTTGAGAAAACCATTCCAAATTGGTGGATGCTTTTGGATTATATAAATTTTTTGTGTCATCAGCATTAGGTCCTCGAAGGAAATCACAAGACTGGTTTAAAATGCAAATATGCACATTATCTATCTATCTATCTATCTATCTATCTATCTATCTGATAATTTTACAGGGTTTCTGTCTTCAGACTTTTCAGCATTTGCCCATTATCTGAAGTCTCTCCCCAAAAAGTGGTGGTTTTTTTAAGTAAATTTAAAAAGTGATTTTTTTTTATAACCACATATACCTGTTAAATTTGAGTCCCTGTTAAATATTTTGGTATTAGCCTTGGTGGTAACTGAATGAACCATACTCAGTATAGAGGACATCCTGTATTTACAAACAAATAACTAGCAGTCTGCTAATTAATCCAGACTTTAACTAGGCTGTACTTCATTAATATTTTTCAAGTTTTTTTGTAGTTTGTGGTCTTGTTTTTACAGGGCCCAGTTTTAGTTAAATGCTCCCAGAACCACTCCAAGATCATGAAGTCATTTGGAAGACAACATATTTTTAATTACATTTCAAAAGCTTCGGTGCTTTAGTCCCACCATCCCTTCAGCAGTAAGAAGATTGGGGCCCCTGCCAAGGGACTGCATCAGCCTCTGTCAGGCTGGGGCTGCCTGGGCTGTAGCAGCTTCCCCTGCACTGTGATTTTATGGGGCTGCAGATGCAGAATGAGCAGCCTTGCACAGGGAAAGGTGAAAGAGCTTTTCCTGAGGGTCTTGCTAAGATATTTGGACATGCAGGGTAGAACAAAGCTCTGGCTCAGGCCATTGAGAGCTGATCTGTCCACCAGATACTGCACTGGAGTGCAAGCTGCAGAAGTTGAGCTGATTGTAGAATAGCTCCATGTATTTACCAGCATCCTTTCCAGCCTTGTTTTAGCTGCTCTAAAAGCTTTTCTACTTTTCTGTCAAGAGTGTGTCTGTATTGTCTGGACAAAACCTGATCCTTTAGTCCAGACAAAAAACTGGTATTCATGGCAATTTCTAAGTGTGGTTGCTTGATAATACGTGTCTGACACATGCAGGTTTGCTAAAGAAAGTCTTGATAATGAACTCACCCTGCTTCTTACTAGATATTTGTCTGATAGTGTTGTTTTGCCTTCAGATTATTTTTTTTTAAATTTCTATTTAAATTCAATCTCCTGAAGCTTCATTATATCTAACTATGGTTTTCCTTCTAAGTGTTTTTATATTGCAAGGCCATGTGTAGGTAGGAGTACTTTTGCCAGGTCCCAGGAATAGCTCCACACCTGCAAAGGTGCACACTGAACTCCCTTAAGACAATGCAAAATGGCTTTGGTTGGATTGGCTTTGTCTGGTGCAGCTGTGCTTGTCAAGTCAAGGATTTGGGAACTTATTTAATCAAACCTGTATAAGCTGAAGAAATTAAGATGGTTCAAAAAAAGGAAAACCAGGAGAAATGAAATAGTAGAGTAGCACACAGTAAATATTTGCAAAGGGAAGCATGCTGATTAGGGGAGTAACTCCAATTTTAACTAATAAATAAAGATAAGTCTTTGATACACCTCTAGCGTACCACTAGCACAAAAGCAAAGACCCTGTGGTCAGGCAAAGGGCGGATATACCACAAACACTGCTGTGCACAGACTTGGATTAGAGAACAAGTAGAGAACAGCATTTTCAACTTTGCTTTCATGTAATGCTGATTTTAATGCTTGTTCCAGTGCTGCAGCTGCCTGACATCCAGAGGAGATGGAGGTGGCATTTCTCACTGCTGTGGTTTGCAAGGCGTGATTGTTATTTGTGTAGCAAAATCCATCTGACAGGTGTCCTGGGATCTTGGAAGTGATTACAAACTGGCCTGAAGGTGAAAGTTTTACTGTGGCGGATGAAGAACAAGAGCCAGTGACCCGGGTTGAGGAAGCTCCGCCATACAACCAGCTGCCAGCAGAGGAAGCGTGTTATGCTTTATTCACCGACGGTTCCTGCCGCGTCATAGGGATGAATCGGAG
>VZUI01052752.1:0-114180 GCA_013401135.1 Cettia cetti
GGTGAGTGAGTGCGGGCGGCGGGGAGTGAGTGCGGGCGGCGGTGAGTGAGTGCGGGCGGCGGTGAGTGAGTGCGAGCGGCGGTGAGTGAGTGCGTGCGGGCGGCGGGGAGTGCGGGCGGCGGGCGCGGCTCCCGCTCCCGGCGGGTGGACGGGAGAGCAGGCGCTGCGGGAGCCGCGGCGGCCCGGCGGTCCGGCTCCTGCCCGCCGGGTTCCGGGCTGGCTTGGGCCCGCCCGCACGCCGCGTCGCTCGGAAGGCGGCCCCTCCCGTCCCGTCCCGTCCCTCGATGTAAGGGTGTTGCCATCTCTCTGCCTGCTGCGTCTTGCTCCCGTTATTTCCAGTACTCCAAGTGCGAGTACACCTTGTCCTATGCTTGCAGTTGCCGGGGTGGACTGTGTGCTGTGTAAGAGAGAAGGTTTCCGTGGATGAAGAGGTATCTTTCATTGAGGGTTCTTCCAGCCGGGCTCAGGTCTGGACGGATTTGCCGAGTTATGAAATGCTCGCTGCACTGTGCGACCGGTGTCATCACATAGCCGGTTCTGGTGCTATGTCAGGAAGGAGGAATAAAAGACGCGGTTAACAGACGGAAACATATGGAAAGTTTTTAGCTGTAAAGCTGATAGTAATGCAGCCTTCTGGCTTCTGTCCTGATAACAGCATGACATGTATTGCCTTGTACAGGAGATTTTAGAAGCTTCCTCCAGAATCAGATTGTGGACCTAAGATGATGGATGAGAAGAGCCGTTAAAAGTGGAATGTTTGTTAGCATCTGAGATTATTTTAGTGCTGCTGTGTGTAAGTACAGTCAAGTCATGCATTAGCCACATCATCCCAGTCTTTTGTTAAGAACATAAAATAAACATGATTCAATTTGTTGCACCATTTGATTAATAATGAAATTAATGCTTCTTTCATTTATTGGTACTTCTATTATTCATATTTGATTTCTGCTGGACAGTTGACATGTCATACTTTCTTTCTAGCTCACAAAGCAAGAAAACATCCCATTTGTCCAAAAGGAAAGCATATAATTATACTGTTCACATTCTTTTTCTGGAAAACATGCTTATTACTCTTAAAAGGCTCTCATTATGGAGAGTTCAGGTTGAATTTATTTGTTATGAAAGTTTTAGTTGAAAACCTAAGCAAGTTGTTTCTTGCCGGTTTTTCAGTCTGTAGTTAATGCAAATCGTCTTTTGCAGGAACTACAATTCTATGTGTAGAAGCTTGTAAGAAATATCAAAGATGACAGTTGTTTGTGATACTTTATATTATGTTTTTCATTTCAACTGTAGTTCAGGCTATAGTGAACTATTTAAATGCTTTTCTCAATGTGGCTGCAATGGCAGCTCATAAAACACTTTTATGCCCCACAAGGCACATTGACAAAGATGACAAATTAATTCCTTTTTCTTGCAAGAAGTAGTTTACCATTATTCTAATCAGACATGGGAGGCTCCTATGAAATTCAGTTTAGAAGTGCCTTTGCCTTAGGAACAGTATCGTGGTCCTGAGTTTTGTGTGATGCCCTGTTATTAGGGTTTGCAGGTATCTGGGTTGTTTCTCTTCTCCTGTAGATAAGCATTTGGGTTTTTTAGTAGCGTTCCCTCTGAATACGCTCTCTTGTAGGCACAGTGGGACCTGTGAGGCCTCACCCCTTCTGCAGTGTCTGAGATTTCCTCTCCCTCTCCCTGCCCAAGCTGTGCCTTTCTCTGGCTTGTGGTTGTTGATTGGCCCACATCATTTCATTACAGCCAGGCCCGGCAGATCAGCCTCAATTGGTACTTGCCAAGTGACAGTCCCGGCTGGTATCCTGTCTTCCATTGGCAGGATGAGGCAATCATGAGCATCTGAAGAAAGCCTACCACAATCTGCTGAGGCAAAAACCCTTCCCTGAAAGGAGTAACTGCATGTTTCTCTGCACTGTGATAACTATGTAGCTCTTCTAGAGTTGATCCTAAAACCTCTCTCTCTATTTTGTAGCGGCAAGAGATCATTGGTTCCATTATGTGTGCCTCGGCCAAATATAACACCCGGGGTCCAGCCCTCATCCCAAGGATGAAAACCAAGCATCGCATCTATTACATCACTCTCTTTTCCATAGTTCTGCTTGGCCTAATTGCCACAGGCATGTTCCAATTCTGGCCTCACTCCATTGAATCATCCAGTGACTGGACCGTTGAAAAACGCAGCGTCCATGACGTGCCTGTGGTCAAGCTTCCTGTTGATAGCCCCATTCCTGAGCGGGGAGACCTCAGCTGCAGGATGCACACCTGCTTCGATGTCTATAGATGTGGCTTCAATCCCAAGAACAAAATCAAAGTGTACATCTATTCACTGAAAAAGTACGTGGATGAATATGGGACGCTGGTGAGCAACACCATTTCCAGGGAATACAATGAGCTGCTGACAGCCATCTCTGACAGTGAATTCTACACGGACGATGTCAACCGGGCCTGCCTTTTTGTGCCATCCATAGATGTCCTCAATCAGAACGCCCTCCGGATCAAGGAGACAGCTCAGGCTTTGGCACAGTTATCCAGGTACGTGCTGAAACTTCAGCTGTGAGTGTAAAGTACACAAAGTGAAAAAAAGTAAGGCTAATGCAGGATGGGAGAATGCAGTGAGTTAATGCCAGCACTAGGTTTTGACAGAACTTGTCTATATGTAGAGAGCACCTTTCTAATTGCAGTTTGTTTCTTCTTTTGCTGTAGGTGGGATCGAGGCACAAATCATTTGCTCTTCAATATGCTGCCTGGAGGGCCACCAGATTATAACACTGCCCTGGATGTTCCTAGAGACAGGTATGTGTTGTGCTGTGTGATGGACAGATCTGGGTTTAAATGTCACTGAAGAAGCAACAAGCTCAGAAGGGCAATTGGTAGCAAAGGATGTGCTCCTTAACCTTTACAAAGCTAGACTATGACTTGCTTGCTTCTAAAAAAAAGGAAAGTAAAGCCTTGTGTAGAAGAGGTGTGTACTTTTGAAATCTGATAGTTTGGCCCCATCCTTAATTTTATAAGGGATGTGGCTGACAGTTTGCTTTTAACTCTTGGACTTTCTGTAAGGTTGGAGAATCTTGATCTAGTGTGTAACTGATTATTTACAGAATGTCCCATTTGATGCAAATTAGAAATTCAAAGATGATTGTAGCAGTAGATTTCTAATAGAAGTCAGGTGCTTCAAGAGCATTTTAAAGCAGCTGCTCTGCTTGACAATACTATGCTCAATTTCAATAGTTTTTGTTATCTTATTAATTAGACTATATTAGTAATTGGACAAATGCTCTTAGTTATTCTCTGGCAAGTGTACTTTAAAAATATTTGCCAGGAACTTAAAAGACATACATTCTGAGCTCAGTTTTCACTTGCAGGATAGTTTAGTTTTGGAAAAGAGGTTGTAAGGCAAAGAAAACTGGAATAAGAGGAAGGTGATACTGTTACTGAAGATTGTTTCTATGTCAGCCTGTGTGTGCTTAATTCTGCGGAGTTAGGTCCATTGTAACCAGTGCTTTTCTTGGAGGTCAAAGTTAACTTTCTTCTGCCAAATGTTAACAAAATCTTGCCTAAGATATGGGATCTTTGCTAAGATGATTGTCTGTGAAGTGTATCTTGATTTCTTTGCAGCAAAGACAATTTAAAACATCCTCCAGTACTGGAACAGATTTTTTTTTCCTGCACTTGTTTAAAGAGTAAATTGGCTCATTGTAATTACATCACTGAAGTAAGGCTTTAGTTTTTTCCTTCTCTGTATGAAACACGTTGTATGTATGGGTTGGCCTGGAGAGGGCAGTCAAGCATCAGTCTCGTGTAAACAAGTCTGTTAATCTGGTAGTCAATACTTGCATTTGTTATCTTAGATTTATACTTACGGAGAATTATCATTTGACAACGGAATGGACTGCATGTTTATAGATACATGTGTCTATCAAAGAAGTGAATTGATAAACTGAATATAGATATGCTGCAAAACATTTTATTTTTGCTTTTTAATCTCAAATCTCCATTTACATTTGGCCTTGCATACCTTGTCTTAGTAGGCAGGAAACCTATTATTTTGGTAGGTTTCTCCTAAGTATTTGTCATGCTAAAGTGGAAAACTGATTAATTTAAATAAAAAACCTAAAGTCTCTTTTGGCATTCAGCTGTTGTAGTTTGCCAGTCTGACTCAGTCCACAGCTGTATGATCATGAGCTGTAATACATAAGACAGGCAATAACAGTGTTTGGAATGGAAAAAAGTGGGAATTTCTTTTTGTAGACAGTCAAAAGTTGGACTGTTTGATGTACAGAACCTACTCTACAGGTTGCAAGTGCGAAGAGAAGGGGCCTGTGAAAGAAGCTGGGAGTGTGGCTGTAGTCCTGGAGAGGCCTGAGTGATGCAGTAGGAGCTTTCAGTATGATTTTGGAGACCTTTGGAATTCTTAGTTCATGTGTAACAGAACAAGCAACATGGGTGTGTTTTCTTAATTTGAGAATGTCTAAAGGTGTTAGGAATGGGTAATTAACCAAGTGTGAAAGACAGTTGTTTGTAGCATCACAGAGTGAGAAGCTGCTGGCCAAAATAAAGGCATGCTGGCAGAGTTAGTTGGTTTTGAATGACTTTTCTGAACTCTACCATGACAGCTCCAGAAGGATTACATTTGTGGGAGTTAGGATCACTTGTGAAATACACAGATAATATTTCTGAGGTTTGCACAGAGAGTATAGCCTGCCTTCTACAGTCAACATGTCTGAGAGATCATACACAGTTGAACTGTAGTGGACCATGAGGTTTAATAGTCTTGTGTTCTATTAATTTGCTGCAGAATATTGATCCAGGTAAAGTAAGACCTTATACACAGGGGGGTGTTCAGTTATATAATAATTTTATATCTGTAAAAGTTCTTGGCTAAGGTACTTCACTAAGGGGTTGTTTGTTTATTAAATCTTTAAATCCGATTTCTAAAGACAGTGTAAAAGTGCTTTATTCCATAGTTTCAAAGGTGAAAATATGCCTTGTGGGCTTGGAGGTTATATTGCTAGTATTAGCTCCTGTGACATATGTAATCTCCTGCCATAAAACTTAAAAGATAAGCTCTATATTATCTGTTAATTAGTGCCTTTGGATATGGTACAATGATGAGTTTGAAAGGATTTCTTTTGCAAAGCTATTCTGGTGCTGTAGAGTTGAATTTATGAACTAAGATACTTTTTATTTATTTCTGTTTCAGTCTATGAATTGGGTTCAGTGGCTTGTGAAGTTTGGCAGAAAGCTGCTGCAGATGGCAGTTGGACAGAAACATTTAGAGTACAGGCCAGCTGGAGCACTTCATGGAGAGAAAGAAGGATCAATATTTGAAAAGTGGTGAAAAGTTGCTCAGGGACAGTCATTCCTTGCTGATCAGTACAATACAAAGATTATTTGTCTTGAGTACATTAGGAGTTAATATTCCTACTCTCTTAATGCACTGTGCAATGAAAATCCAAGTGGAGTTACTTAACTGGTGTTGGTTCCCTGTGGGTTTATTTAGGTAAAAGTCTGCATGATACACACCTGCTTTCTCAAGGCTGATGAAGTGCTGTCGTGTTTTCACTGGATCCTATTAAAACAATCTGGTTCTGGTTTCCCAGTTTGTGGGGAGGAGGGCTGTAAAAAAAGAGAAGGGAGATATAAAGTGCAAGAACAGTAACACCCAAGCCAATTTTTTCCCTCTCTTCTTGTAACTGAATTAATATGGAGAAGACATAGAATGGTTCACCTTCAACGGTGAGATCTAGTCATAGCAGTATTGTACATATCACCAAAGGCAGGAGGATGGGGGATGTTGGAAAGGAATTAGAAATTATTTGAAACATAATTTCTAAACTGAGCATGTACTTAATTTATCATCTGGTTCTCAAGTTGATTTTTGCTCCTATCATAGTTTGTGTTCTGAATAAAGAGTCACATTTGTGGCAAAGTGTGATCATGGTGTTAGAACACTGAACAGTTGTGCTGCAGGTCAGAGCAGGAAGTGAAGTATCCCGTAGGACATAATCTATTGTCTAACATTTGTGGAAAACTGCTTCTGCAAACACCTTACCAGGGATTTCATTCAGTGATATCTGAAAACAAGAATATTAGCTAATGGATTGTTGGTGCCTCTTCCAGTCTTATGCTGACTTTTTGTTCCTGCATTGTATTCTGATTACTGATGAGACCTGTGCCTGCTCTGATCTGAACTGTGACAATAAGGCTTTCCGCTGTAATCATAGCTGCAATGATGGGTACAGCTCCTCAGGATCCTTTCTTTAGTGCCTTGTCTAGTAATGTATTTGTGTCCTACTCATTTCCACAGAGAAGGAGACAAACTGGAATTGAGAAATATGGTACCTTAAGCAGTGCCAATATCTGAGAAGCAGCTAAAAGTATAGCACACCCTCCTGTTGAATGACAAAGGACTGAAAGTTTGATTAGCTCTTTGAGATGTCTCACAAAAGATGCTGAATCTGAGCTTCTTTTGGAACTAGGATGATGTGTTCCTGATGCCACCTGGTCACTGGACATGAAATGGCAACAGAGAAACTCTTGTCCTCTACTAGTGTGTTTTTAAAGAGGCTTAATTTGTGATAGGAGATTGTAGCAAATCTTTTTTTTTTTTCTGGATTTGTATATGATATACTGCTTTCTTCTGTACACATAATTCTCCTGTTTCTTAAAGCACTTCTGTGTGGCAAAAGGTTGTCCCATCTAGAAAAAGGCACAATGCAACTCATCCTGTTGGAAGGTTGAATTGCGTTTTAGTTTATCAGTCCTTGATTATTCCCCTGCTCTCTAGCATTTAGTGTCCCAAGCAACCTCTACTGTTGGAGCTTAGTGTCATGACATATGGATTTCTTGTTCTCATGTTTTCTGTTTATAGAACTTTTGTGTAATATAAAAATGAAATCAATTTCACAAGTATGACACTGAAAGTACAGTTGCAAATGACTTCATTTTATTTTTCATCCTGAGAAGTCAAAGTACTGTAAGATGCTAAAATACTGGTACTGTACTTTGATTTGTATCTGAAATATAGGTTGTCTTGAACACTTTGAAAGTTGTGCTATACCGAATTTTTAGTACAGGCATCAAGGAATATCTTAACTAGTATAAATAATTCAGAATGTATTTCTTCAGATTAAAATTGTCTTAGGATATGTGAGCTTGCAGACTGCAACAATGACAGCAATATATTAGATTTCCCTATATTAATGCAAAAAATAGTCCATTCCTCAGTGATCATACACAATTGTAAGCACCCTGTTGGTGACTAGACCCAATTTAGCAGCAAACCAAGATCACAAAAACTAAAGCCAACCTAAAACCAGCATGAAAATATGTCACTGACAAATGCTGAGGGAAAAGATTACCTCAGAGCATGTGTTTTCTTGTTCTGGTAATGACAAGCAGTGACTCACTGGAGTTTGAATGTTATACATTCTCAGTTTAAACTTACTTTCTTGTATTTTCCAGAGCTCTGTTGGCTGGTGGAGGCTTCTCCACTTGGACTTACCGGCAAGGCTACGATGTCAGTATTCCTGTTTACAGCCCATTGTCAGGAGAAGTAGATCTGCCAGAAAGAGGACCAGGGTAAAGTAATTCCCACGAATTGGGCAAAGTATATTCAATATTGTACTTTGTTATGATGATTATGAAATATAAATATAGCTACTAACTTTATGGTGAGCTTGCACAATTTTGTAAGCGTTGTTTTTAACATCTCTTGCTATTAAAATAGATGATACTTTCAATGCTGATAGTTCCAGTGCTAATGATCTTGGTTCAGTTGCCAACTGCTCCCTCTAATAGCTTTGTAATTTTCTTATATTGTGATGCCCAAAACCATGCAGAGTACTCAGAGTGGGACAGTCCTTTCCTTTGACCTGCTGCCTGATGCACCCCAGGACAGGATTGGCCCTCCTGGCTGCCGGGGCACTGCTGACTCATATTCAGCTTGCCATCAATCAGGACCCCCAGGTCTCTTTCCACAGGGCTACTCTCCAGCCTCTGTCCATACATCCAGGTTTGCCCTGTCCAGGTACAACCTGCCACTTGTCTTTGTTAAAATTCATACCGTTGCTGATTGCCCAGCCCTTTGATTTGTCAAGATCTCTCTGCGGGGCTTCTCTGCCTTCAAGGGAGCCAACAACTGCTCCCAGTTTTTTGTTGTTGGCAAACCTACTTAGTATCCTTCCAGTCCTGTGTCCAAGTTGTTTATGAGAAGTTGGAGGAAGAGCTCAGGGCCTAAGCTGGAGCCCTGAGGAATCCCACTGCAACGGGTTGCCAGCCTGATGTAACACCCACTGTTTGCACCTGACCTGTCATTAAGCTCATGAAAAAGAAGGATGAAAACTTGTATATATGATTATGGGAATACATACATCCCGAGCTTAGAATACTGATTTTGTTTCTTTTTTTAAAATAATGGAGTAAGACGTAAACACAAACCCTCCCTGAACCTTGTAGTTGGAAGTAAAGCAAGACGGTTGGGAAATAAAGCACTGATTTTCTCAGAGCATATAATTAGCCATTGAAATGAACTACTCTGGCAATGGTGGCTTCTCTGGTCTGTTCATGTCTTCAGAACAAGAGGAGGTAGAAGTCTGGAAGACATGCTTTAACTGGTTATGGAAGGCTGTTCTTTTTATATTTCATAAATCTTCTAATTGCACAGCTGAAAAAGTTTCACTGTAATAAGGTCTTACCTGTGTTATGGTTTAAAAGATGGGCAGACAGAGGCAATGGGGATCAATGATCTGTCTGCTCATTGTGAATATCAAGTGTACAAATGTAGAAATTTTAGGTCCTTTTCTTCTTACAGCATTCTGTAGAGAATATGAATTTTCAAAATTGAAAACTGATTGAAACAGTGCAACCTCTGTTGGACACAGAAGTTATTGGTCTCTGGGTTCAGTTTTTTTTTTCTTAAGGGCAGTGCTCTTGCTGTTGCTCTTGGCCAGTCCAAGTAGAATAATGCAGTCAATTCAAACAAACTTGTGCAGCAGTGGTCTACTTTGCTCACACCCTTTATGTTCCTGCTTGTGATGCCCCTGGACCAGGCCAGTGATGCATCCAGCGATCTGGTTGCATCCCAGTTGATTGTTTGGAGGCCTTAAGTGTTACAACATTCTGACACAGAGTGAAAGCATACTTTGTTTCTTCTGTCTGGGGAGCATCAATAGGCTCCAACATGCATAGAATCAGTTGTAAAGAGAGAAGCAGTCATATTGTTCATGTCCGTGTAGTAAGCTAAATTCTGTTTCTGATTTTGACTTGTATAAGAGAAATAGGCCTTGTCTTCAGTTAAGGTGTTGGAGATTTAGTTTCTCAAAACTGCTTTTTTTTTTTTTTCAAATTATGTTGGGCGGCCTGGTGTCCGGAGTGCCATCCAGTGGCCAGCCAGCGTGAGACAGGCTCCCAGTGAGACAGGCTCCCAGCCTCGACTGCTTTGTGCGGGAGGGGTGGGATGAGGGCACACCACTCAGAATCCAGGCTTGCTTGGGATACACGTTTTCATCACACTACGTTAGTGTGTTATTTCTTGGGAGGGAGATGGCGTGTACTTTCTTTTGTAGCAATGTTTGATAAGCTAAATTTTGAGTGCCATAGAGTGATGACAGTTTCAAGGCAAAATTTGGTTTTAAATATATACACAAACAAACCTACTTTTTTAAAGCTGTTATATGCATTTATTATCACTCATTTGTATCATTATTTCCTTTTTTAAGGCCTCTTACAGAGCTGAACTGAGGGGCTTTGATTTACTTGCCTTTTTAATTGGATTGCTTAAAATCCACTTCTGCTGGTAGCAAGTTGGTAGCAGCTGGAGACTTGTGAGAAAGAATGTTTAAAAAAAATACTATGCATCTGTTAATTGGAGCAACTAAAGTGACCAGCATGAAAATGAGTAGAAGAGGTGAGAAGAGCAGCAGGAGAGGTCTGACTTTATAAAGTGTGTGTGTTTGTGTGTTTTCAGAGCTGTAAATTAAAGATAGCATCACGTGGAGTAGAATAGGAGTCCTAAGTACAGGCCTCGTGCTTCCTGTGTTCTTTTGGCAGCGTGAGGGCACTCACTCACCATGTGTGTCCCTTTCACTGGGGAGTGGTGGAGCAGGCTGATTTTAGCTGACCTGTTTTAAAAGGAAATCCAAGTAGGTGAATATAACAATTATGTGACATGCTATTTCCCAGTATTAGTATAACTTTTTAAATCAGCAAGCACCTAAATTGAGCTTGTGTTCCTCCCGTGTTAATTACTTCAGTATTTAAATTGTTCAGAACATTTTAAATATTCATGGTTTTGGAACATGGTAGGAATTGAGAGTGTATGAGATAACATACACCATATGGACCTTCAACTTTTCTTTGGAAATGTTGCCTCTATATTGCCCCAAGGGACAGAGCTGAATCACAGTTAAAAAAGATGAGCTTTTTCTATTGCTGCTGTCACCATATCAAGACTGAATAAGCTAAATACTAAATACTGAGTTGTCAGTTCAGCACCTTTTTTCAATTAAAATTCATGAGAATATATATGGAAGGAGAAACTAGAAGCACTCAGTGTCCTATCTACTTTGTTTTAGTACACAAACACCAAACAAAAGTACAAACAATCCTGGCATGAGTAGCAGGCTGATTTAAAATGCAGCTAAATAATGTTTATTAAAGTTTATAATATAAGTTATAATGCAAGTGCCTCTTCTAATGTAATAAGCATCTTACCAAGTACAAATTTCTTCAGAATTGTAAATAATGTTGAGCCACTTACTATCCCAGACTTAATTATATTTCATCATTACCCTTTCCAGCCTTGTCTGTAAATGTGGTCTTGGCAGCATGTCCACGCCTAGTTAATCTTGTTCTGCTTTTCCAGGATGGAAGAAAATGTGTTCTTGAGCATCCTGGAAGTAAACTTGCAGTGCTGTCAGGTAACCTGGCTGTGTTTTTCAGTCCTCGCAGGTTTTTCATTCTGTCATCTCAGATGGCTCTGCACCCGGAATACCGCCTGGAGCTGGAAGCTCTTCAGGCTGAGAATGGGGAATCAGTGCTGGTCCTGGACAAATGCACAAACCTGTCAGATGGGGTCCCTGCTCTTCGCAAACGCTGCTACAAGAATCAAGTCTTTGATTATCCTCAGGTGCTTCAGGTAAGGCTGTCTCTCCTGCAGACTTCTCTTTCCCAGCAGTGTCTGTCTTAGCTGTGATTCTGTTCCTGTTTAGCAGTAGTAGAGTACTTCCTTGTATTTAATTAATGTGTTGGATATGTTTTAAAACTGCATAATTTATGTTAGCTTGAGTATTATATCATAACTTTATCCTTATTTTTAAGAGGGCCAAAAACTATGTACTCCCACTTATATGTAAACTATGCTTAGATGAGACTGGTCATGGTGGGTTAGTAACACAAGACAGCATCATGTAAACTTAAAAGAATTACACAAGGATACTGCCAAATCCAGCAGCAATGTGATGCTAAAATGGAGGAACAGGAGGAAAAACTTTTGGAGGCAGATAAAGTTGCTGGAGAGGAACATGGGAGTCTTCTTAAATAGCTGGCAAAAGGGCTTTCAGCAGGCATGAATTTGGAATTGATTTCTCAGATATGACAATCTAGGCCTTGCTAGATGAACCTTGGAACTGAAGATGACTTTATCAATTTGATAGAGGGTTAAAATAAACTTTAAAGCTTATGCTCTTATATTTGGGTGAAAAAAGTGTTAGATTTAAGGAGAGTTAGATGACATTTTTTGTATGCAGCTTAGTAGTTAAATTGTACAAAACTGTAGATATGACAGACTGAGCTAGAAGGCTTGTCAGCATGCAGCTATGAAAACATCTAGGTGAAATGTGTTTCATGGCCTTGACCCAACTTCCAGAGGCCTTTTGATGTGTCAGTGAAGATAAAACTAGATAGTGTTCTCAGACCCCTGTGTCTCTTGGCAATTCACTAACAGAGGTGCTCTGGCATGCAGTGTGGTGAAGTGAGTTATGCCACAGGCCACTGTGCTCTGTCTGCGGCCACCAGCATATAATCTGTCTTTGAACTTCAGCAAATGATGGTAAAATAACAAACAAGCTGAGGAAAGGCAAAGTTTCCACCCCTCCTGTTATGTTTTGTAGGAAATGTGTTTAAAATTCCATGTGGAGGAGGAGGAGAGGGAGGAAAGGGTCACCATGAGTCCTAAACTTTGAGTAAAAAAAAACTTGTTTGCTTTATTTCTTTAAATACAGACTGAATTGCTAAAGGATAGCAAGTTGGGGAATCTATATCTATATCTTGCTATGTATGATTTTACAACTCAGAAGAGAGCTGGCACATGCCGAGATTGTTAAAATACTTTCCCCTGCATTTCCCTTTGGAATGTCTGGCTGATAACAGTGGTGATGTGAGGAGATGTATTTATAGTAACCTTTGTCTAGACAGGAAAAATGGTTATCTGGGCAGATGAGCATGTGTGTCCACATCTGGGCTTTTTTTTTCCCCTTTTTTGTCTCTCCCAGACCTTACTAGTCTTTTCCACCTGCTGCTGTGTGATCTAGTGAGTCAATGGTTAAAATGTGTTCATTCTCTCAGCTCCTTCCATTCCCCACACCCTTCTTTTCCTTCTCTTCCTGTCTAAGAGTGGGGGAAGGGGAACTTGGATCACAGTTCATCCTTTCCAGCACTGCCTTTACAGATGTCCTACTAGACAGACTCTTGGATTTCTGGGTTGTTAATGCTTCCTGTTTGCAGTCTTCTCTTGGATGAGATTTTCAAGGCTCTTAGTACTCTATGGGTATGAACATAAGTCTTATGATTGCATCAGGAAACAAGCGAAGAGCCAGCAAAACCCCATGTATTTCCTAGTTCCATCTTGATGTTTTGCTGCCCTGCTGAGCCTTCTGGCTCCTTTTCTTCAGGCCATGAAAAACAAGCTGGAAAAATGTTTTCTTATCTGTGGGAACCCCTATATCAACTTTATAATTTTTCTTTCTTAAATTAGGGATAATACTGACTTGGGATTTTTCCCCCTTGTGTAGCTGAACCCTGCTAGCATTTATTTAGTGATCTTGAATCTGTAGCAAGATTCCTTAGTGGCAATGAGAACTAAAGTTCCCAAATACAGGGTGAGTGCAACATAGTCAGGAAGTCTTCTCTGCTGCAGGTTAAACTCATGCCATTTTGTCTTGTGTGTTGTTGACATAAGTAAATGGATTATACTGGTTTTTGTGACAACTTCTTTATCCTTGAAGCTCCCTTCCTTCTGCCCTCATTCCTTCAGAATAAGTTGCATTGATAGAGTCAGTCCTTCTTTGTAGATTATACTTTTAAGGTAAGTAATCATCCTTTATTTATCACGGGAAGTGAATTGCCCAAGACTGAACCCTGCTCTGAGGTCTTTTGTTACTGTGAAGAGTAAGTGAATCCTTCAGATTTCTTAAATTGTATGTCTTTTTGGACTGTAATACTACCTGTGGGTGGAGTGGTTTGTTTTTTCAACAGTACAACATTGCTGTCACATGAATACCCTTTCTTTGCCTGTTTTTTTGTAGGAAATGTCCTCTTCTGTAAAGTGCAAATCTTAACCAGTTACTTCATGCTTTATATTTGCACAGTTTGCTATTTTTCTCAAAGTGTTAAAATCTATATGTATCAGTATTTCTTAGTTATTTATGCACGTGATGTCAAAGTCTAATCCTGGTATCCATTATACCTGCTAATCCTACAAAATCATATGTATTGTGAGGTCTAATAATTGGTCTTAATTTTGCTACTCAGTTAACTAAGATACATTGAATGCTGTTGCACTTAGGAAGGATTACTTGATCCATCACTGTTTTACTTGTGAACCACTGCTAACTACTTTATACTTAAAGTTCTGTAATTGTAATTTATGTAATTTTAAAGCCTATGAGGGCTTTCTCTAGCCTCTTATTTCTTAATTTGCTTGTGAAAATGCTGCCAAACATGTCAAATGACTTGAGATATGAAATCTGTTACTTCCCTGCTATCCACAAAGCTGCACTCTTATTACAGAAGAAAATTAAGTTGGCTCCATACAGTTTATGCTCAAATAAGTTCATCTTAATTGTTGCTCATTTTGTTGTGCCAAACTTTTCAAATGTTTTAAACTTATTTTTCTCCTTGAATTTTCTTGACTGAATTCTAAAATTTGGCAATTAAAATAAAGCACAGAATTGTCCCACCAGCCCATTTCTCATTCCTCCACTTACGATATTTTTCCTAACCTTTGGAAGATAAGTTGCAAAAGTATTTTGAATTAGCTAAGAATTCAGTATATATTGATTGCACAGAGCAAGTTGGTTTTCCTTTTGACTTGTTTTGTTTTTTGTGAAGGGAAGGGCAGGAAAACATAATGCATATATACATACACACATAATGCAAATATAAAATTTCCCTTTTTTCCTCATCTGTGTGTTGGATACCATTCGTTGACAGGAGTCTACGTTCTGTGTTGTTCTACGTGGAGCCCGCCTGGGACAGGCTGTGCTAAGTGATGTTCTTCAAGCTGGCTGTGTCCCAGTCATCATTGCTGACTCCTACATTTTACCTTTCTCTGAGGTTCTGGACTGGAAGAGGTCTGTACCCTCACTGTTGTACATCAAACCACTGCCTGAGATACTTCACTGCCTTCAGTAATTTAAATCAAATCTGTGTCATGAGTTGGGTGTATTGGGGGTTACAGGAAATGAAATATAGAGTAAGATGCACACTGCCTTTGCCCTTGATCTATTATGTATCAAAAATATAGCAGAGGAAAATAAATGAGACTGATATGACAGAGCATTTGATTATCCTGTAGACGATAATTTTTTCTTCTAAAATAGATTTGCTGTATAATCTTGTGCTTGAATTCAATGAAGACTGGTCTCCATTCAGGCTCTTTTAAGGAAAATATACACTAAATATTGCATCACAGAAATGCTGATTCTGTATATTGCACCATGATTCCCAAGTTTATCTGAGATGGAAAGATATCATTACTTTGTGACTGAATACACTGTGTTATGAGTTTAGATTATTTTTCTATGCCCAGTTACATGGTCTTGGGATAGGGATAATATGTACAAAAATTATTTGGTTTATGTGTAACACTATAT
Organism: Cettia cetti; assembly: GCA_013401135.1. Lineage (NCBI taxonomy): Eukaryota > Metazoa > Chordata > Aves > Passeriformes > Sylviidae > Cettia > Cettia cetti. The sequence continues at coordinate 15,102 of VZUI01052752.1, forward strand.
GCTATTACTGTTTGGTTATTCCAAAAATCTCTGCTGACAGGAAGCCAATGGCAATCCAGAGATGAGAATTCAAGATTTCTGAATCTCTGTCTCTTCCATAGTTATTTAATTGTCTGGACAGATCAGTCGACAGACTTTGGTGGCATTATCTGTGGGCAGACTGGCTGGTGTTGGGAAGTAACTGCTACAGAGTATTTTATTACACTGAAAGGAGATTATTTCTTTTTGCTTTATGTCTTTTGAATATATCTTACTAAAATAGGACAAGATTCTGGGTTGGAAAAGCAGTCAACATCTTTTAATGTAGAATTTCTTTCTTCTCACTTTGCTATATGTTTTCTTTTTTTTTGCTTATAGGGCCTCTGTTGTCATCCCTGAAGAGAAGATGCCTGAAATGTACAGTATTCTGCAAAGTATCCCCCAGCGACAGATTGAAGAGATGCAAAGACAGGTAAGGCAATGTACCATGGTAAAATTATTTTCCTTGCTTTCCTTGCTTAGTTGGGGTGTAGATTCATACACCTGCCTTGCTCTGAAAGCTGTTGGAATGCAGAAACATCCACTGTACTCTCATGTTAATATTTTTATTATTCGATCCTGTTCTTTCTTTATACTAAACATCTGCAATTGCTATCACTTTTCAGTGGGATGGAAGCTCTTCCTGAATGTAAGTGTACTGCCTACTGACATATTTCTGATGAAATCACAGCATGTATTTCTTTAGTTTTTCTACATGGTATTTAAATTGTAGTAAAGAAGTTCAAGAGTCTATGTTTATTTCTAAAGCTTTGGTTTGTAGAAAAATTTTAGTCATTTAAGACGTGAGGGGAGCATTAAGTCCAAAATATTTTAAATATTTTATCTATGTTGTCAATTCCTTTGAGAGAGAGATTTTTCTTATTTGATGACTGCAAGAGCTGAGACCATGAGCTGTCAGACCAGTGAAGAGGATATTAACATGTAATGTACACTTGTATATAGGCTGTTTCATCCTGAACATCTGAATGTATATTGTTATAAGGTAAGGTGGTACTCTTATCACTGCCTCTGTTCCTCATCAGGAAAATCTCAGAGGAAGTAAGAGCTAGGTATTTAAGGAAAAAGTTAACTTTTTGGTCTCAAGTGACTTTTCAAGATGCGTGGGATTTCTGTCATCAAATTTCTGCAAGAACTGGGAAGTCATGTGTCTGAAATTCCCTTACACAACCTTAGTGACAAAGTCATCTTTTGTGTGGTTCTTGTAAAAAGTGACCCAAGACATTTTTTTAGAGTGTAGCCTATAACACTCTAGTTATTTCTACTTAGGTAGTAGATGTTGCACAAAGTATATTAATACTGATATATGGGGAGAAAATAGACTGAAATTTAGAAATAAATATCTTTCACACCTGAATTCTGTTGCCAGCTTCACTTCATTCTGTTCTGAGTCTGCAAATACCACAGCAGCCGTCAGGGGTCTCCTTTCTCTTTAGTGCTTTCACACAAATGAACCATTTTGATGAGGCCTGCTGGCAGCACCAACGTGCTACCAAAACCAGGAGGTGAGAAAGTAACCTTGGTGTTACAACTCCTAGAGATGTGATTTTTGGGTTAGTGATGTTAACACTATGGAGTTTTGCCTGTTAAAGCCTTAAAACTGATACTAATAGTCTGTCCAAGTGTGCAATAATTTTCTTGTTGTCTATTTCACTGATAACATAAAATAATCATTTCAGGACAGTGTTCTCCTGCTATGGACAATCATGTGACATTAAGGACACCTTACACTGACTTTAAAGTATGAAATCAGGCAACTCCTCTGTAAAAAAAAGCCAACAAAATAAAGACAAAGGAGCAAACCCCCTAAATATTCACAACGAAACAAACCAACAATAACCCCCTTAATTTGGATGATATATACATTATCTATATTACCTGTAACTCTATAAAATGAACTTAAAATAGATGATATTTTAATGCTCATTATACAGATATAGTCTCTGTTCAGATTGAATTTTGTTGGATTATACATGGTTTGCCGTAGTCACTGTCAGTGGGTTCAAAACATCACTGAACATCGTTGGAAAATGTGATTCTATTGACCGAAGGTGCGATGTGTTTTTCTAAAGCTTCTTCTCACATCTCTTTGCCTTTATTGTGTGCTTTGGTAGTAAAAGTAACAGGATGAAATCACAAGGTCTTTCATCCTGGTGAATTTATTTCTGTTTGAGTATTGAGGATACTTAAATCTGTTTTCCAAATATTTCATGTCCTATCAACCTTATTTACAAGGCAAAATCCCTGTGTGTCTCTGCAACTCCCTTGCTGATAGGTGTTCTGTGTTCTAACCATCTAGTACTAAATGACTGATACTGTGTGGACTACCAGTAAACTGACATGTATGGATGAGATCATCATTTTCTAGGCAAGTAGAACAAATCCTTGCTCTGAATTTCTCCTGGCTGAAGCATGTTTTAACATACCTATCAGACTTTTTGGGTCTGATAACCTTTGTGGGATTGGAGCCTTGTTGTCCAACTGCATTTGTTTCAGTGGTTGTCTTATAATTCTTATCCTCATTTGGAAAACATCAAAATTAAACAGATATTACTGTAAATGTTAGCTTGCCAGTTTTCTTTGTTGTTTACTTGGTACTTTTTTGCAGTATTTTATCGTGGGAGATTCTCTGGAAATATACATTAAGATCAAAATGTAGACATAAACATATAAGTGTATACCTACGTGTCCCTTATATAATTTTTTTTAAGTTGAAATAGGTTGTCTGCTTTTAATGAGTAAAATTTTCTCAATGTATATATATTTTTCTTTTTTTATGGAGATACTTCTAGCTATACATCAGCTGGGTGAGAGAGGAATTCTTGTAGAGAGAAGTCATTACATTTAAGTTACATAAGAACTCATATTTGAAAGTGTTTTCTTCCAGTTTGTGCACCTATCATGGACATCATATAACACTGGCATGAAGGGGATAAAATATTGGAGTTTTAGTTTTGGAGACATCCATCTGCTAGGATCTGTGGCTGGTATGACCTGAGCTGTGAGTTCCTACAACACAGTTTTATTTTGCTCATTTTTTTTATCAGATAGTACATGGTATAAACTGGGAAAGAGATTCATTGGTTTGAGCAGAGTTAGAGTGTAGGAAATCAAAATTAATTCTACTACTGTCTTACATCATACCTGATTGCACTGAGATCTCTGGAGATCAGCTTTGTTAACTTACGCTTTTATTGTTCAAACTTGCAGAACAGTTTGTTCTCAACAATTCCCAGTCCAGTTTCCTGTCTGTCCTCACAAAAGGGAATGGTTTCTGTGCTTGTAGCCTAGTGTACACAGTTGTAAAAAATTGATACATATTTTCAATACTGCATGTACAGCCTATGTCCCTGAAAACCAGATTCTCGCATGTAAAACTCTTATAATAAAACTGCAACATTTTAACCATCAAAAACGGCCTCGGTTGATTGAGCTGCTAAAATTGATAGCAGTCTGGATGAAACTTACGTATCTCTGGGATTGCTGTCTTGTCTGTTTTCTACAGTAATGTTGTCATTCTCATTTTCTTTGAAGCTTCCTTGAACCATCCCCCTCTCACAAATAGTTCCATATGGAGTCTGAAGCACTGGAAGTGCCCAGAGGCAAATTGATAAGCAGCCTAGCTGCACAGACTTGATGCTGCAATCCTTATGCTTTCATTTTATCTGCACCTCTAACCAGAATCCAGGTAATAGCAAAGTTCTAGAAGCAGAGGGGAAGAAGTAGATGTAATAGGTCTGTATGATAGAGAGTAAAATTTGAAATTTTGTCTTGCTCCTTCAGAGTGATAGATAAACGAAAAAAAGCAAACCAAAACTTTGCTGGTATCACCTTGTCTCATGCCTTGTATAATTTCCCTTGCAACAGGTTTTTTTTTTTTTTAGGTTTTTTTTTTAAGATTTTGCTCTGAAAGCCTGTTAGTCTCTGGAAACGTGTTTCAGCATTGTAGTTGATATATAAATGTCTTTAACTAGTGTGAAAGTTTTCCTCAGCTTATGTCTCAGCTGCTGTGATTTTTTTCACCCTCTTTTTGTGACGTGACTCTATCTGTCTGAATATATAGGCATCTTGAAAATATTTTTCTTCACTTAATACCAACATACTTAAAACACTTTTAGCATGGATAGACTTGTTAAGGCATAGAATTGGAATATGGAAGTACTATATAGTGGGAATAGAAGACTTGTTCTTCCGTTTATTTAGGTATTCTTTCTCCCTGAAGAGATTTTAGGTAAGGAGTTTATTTTCAAAAAGTGGCTTTGTGTGCCTGTTCCTTTTTGACTTTGTAACACTACCCATCTCCCAGAAAGAAAGCTTCTGAATTTGTGTCTGTTCTGGAAGACTGGATGACTTTGTGTGCTCTGATGGCACAAGGATGAAGAGCTGGTGTTCTTAAGTGTGGGAATTCTTTTCATCCTGGTTTTCTAGGGAAACATGGGTATGATCACATATAATGTGCATGCTGATTTCTCTTTGATTTCTATTACTGCCCAATTTCAACAGAGAAGTGGAGAGATTGAAGATAAGAAATTCCATAAAATTAGGTACCTGTATAGGAGTTAAGCACCCCAGAATAACATGGCCTTTTAAGAGAAACTTTGCAGCTTGAGCTACCAGTCATAGAAAACCACTTGCATTTATCCATTATGTATTATCTGCTTTGGGAAAAGTTTTATTTGGAACTGGCACACCTTAGGCCAGAGAAATTCAGGTACAAAATGGCCAAATGATAAAGTGATAACTTAAATTCCATATACAAAGGGGGTATATATTCAACTTAAAACAGCTTTCTCATAGTTGGCCTCTCAACTAGCTGCAGTCACTTGGAAAAGAATTCTGAAGAGCTGTAATAAATAGTTATGTGAAAGTATAAATTCCAAGTCAGTTATGTTAAAAAAATACAAAGAATTTTTAGAAAAGAGGTAGAGAACAAGATAGAAAATACTATGCCAGTATGTAAATCTGTTGTACGTCTGTACCATGAATTCAGTCTGTAGTTATGGTTCTCCCATCTTGAAAATGATATAATAGAACAAAGGTGATCAAAACTTTCGAGAGAAGACTGATCAAATAGCCTAACACTCTTCATTTTCAAAATGAATGATTTGTAATGGTGAAGCAGGAATATAATACAGAACTATAAAGTAAGAAGGTAATGAAAAAGTGAATGGATGTGGCTGTACATTGTTTGATACAATTTCATTTGATATCTCACAGTACTTTTATTATTTGGAATCTGGTCTAAAAAACAAGGAGATGATCTCACAGAACTAAGAGGTAGTCTGTGAGAATCACTGCTTCATAACTTTGTGTGAGTGAAGGGGTTTTATTGACATAAAAGGCAGAATGAAGAAATCCAGAGAAGGAAAATCTGTCAGAGATGAATGCAAAGATATACCCTCTGGCTTAAAAGTTCCTGCATTGCAGACTTCTGGAAGCAGGAGAGTACTCTGAGGAAGTGGTGGCTTATGCCTGCTGTGTCTGTGGGAGGGGGTGGTCCTAAGGTACCTGCTGTGGAGCACTGTCAGAGGGCGAATATGGGAACAGAAGGCCATTTGGTCAGACCTGGCAGCTTCAAGACTCATGTTTACAAAAAACTTCAGTATTATATTGCCTTGTGTAATAACGTTGTCAGATAATCAGTGGTTTTAAAATGCATCTTGACTTCACTGGCTGCCAAACACTTCAGTGGGAGACTGTTGAAAGGGATGTATAGTTTCCTTCTTCAGATGAATGTGTAATTCACTTTCCTGAAGCCCCACAAGGTACCCTTTCAAATACTGGCCAGATATCATTCTTGCTTTTCATTAATTAAAGTTTTAGGTAATCACAACCTCTTGTGTTTTTAGTCTGAGTCGACAATTAAAGGCTAAAAAAGGATGTGAATTCAGTGTAAAAAACTGTAGATTGAAAACATGTAGCTTACAATGTTTGTTCCCACAGTTGGAATACCTGGACAAGCTGTTGTGGTTTTTCTTGTGCACATCCCATATGCCTCATCCCTGAACTGAAGAGAAGTTCAGACTCCAGGTCAAACAGAGCTGAAGACACAAGCATAAATCAATGACTTGTTTTAGTGCCACGTTAAAACAACATGAGTGGCTGGCTTTTCTGACCCTCCTCCCTTTCATTTAATGTGCTTCTTTGGCTCTTCTTTAAAGAGGGCTCTGTAGAGTAATTTCAGCTCTTATCAGCTTGCTGACAGCTATATGAGCCTTTCTGCTGGCTCCAGGCAATCACTGCCAGCGTGTGAAACATCCCATTCTTGCAGTGAAATGGTCTTGGATAGAGTTAAAGCAAATGGGTGGTGGAGTTTTCCTGTGGGTGGTGCAGCTTACATGAAAGAGATGGGATTTAGTTCTTGTTAACCAATTAAACAGAAATTCATTTCAATATCTGGACACTAGATGCTCTTTGAGCATACTTAGGCTTTTACAAGTCCTTTTAATGACAATATTAAACTTGCAGCTGCAGTTCTTTCCCTGACAGGGGACAGCTTCTGTCTCTGGGTTCTGTAGAATCATCATTATCAAATTTAAGAGAACTTTCATCTGTCTGCCATTTGTAGCATTTTAAGGAGTGCGACTGCAGAGCCTAACCCTGCTTTAATCCTCCCAGAGTGCTTCAGTGAAGCTCTAGGTCCCCCATAAATGTCAGGCCTGGACAATTTGCCATCTTATCAGATGCAGAGAAGTCAGTTCCAGCCCTCTCACCCCTCCCCCAGAGGAAAGATTTGTTGCTGCAAACAGCAAAGGAAAGAAAAAACTTTTTCCTGGCTTACTGCCAGGATCACCATGGGAGTTGTAGAATCCTTGGCATTTATATATGAGACTTTCATTGCTCCCCTCTCCCTTCAGTTGTTGCAGAGAGTGTCCTTATCCTAGATTTTTTTTCTTCTTGCCTGTCTTGCCTTGTTGTTTTTCAGAATGAAGAAAACTGTCTTCGTGGCATCTCTGAGAAAGAGCTCCGAAATTTGAGACCAATCAACACCTCTATGTATAATTTTTATAGGATACATTTGGGCTGCTTTTGTATCTACATTGGCAGCTTCTAAACAGTAAAAGGTTAAACTTAACTGTAAGAGGAAAATTATTCTATTCAAAGACTTTTTTTTTTTTTGTTTTTCAGATTAGATTTTAAGAGTCTGTATCTTGTTTCACATTGGATTTTTGGTCCTTAGCCTTTGCAGATTGCTATGCACAACTTGGATAGACTACAGATAAACCAGATGATCCAGAAATTGGGAAGTCATGTACTTTTAGAAAGAATATTTGAAAATATTCTATCATGCACATGAAGCAGCTAGCTGCAGACAAATGGATGATTAAGCATATCTCCTGGTGTTGCACTCTTTCTTTGTTACTCTGTGCTTTCCCTCTGCTGCTGTATAGTCTGTACCACATCACATTCCTTATCCAATCTGCTTGCTTTGTTTACCTCCTTTAATTATTGAAAGTATTGCAACTTTAGTGTTTATCTATATAGCATAAATACACTGCATTGCTGTAGTAATTTGCATGTGAGTATATTAGATAGAGTAGTAAACACACCATGGTCTTGTATCCATTTTACTGATGAGTAGATAGATATGTAAATAACTTGTACAAGGTCAAATCATAATATTAATAATGGAATTTAGAAATCAAGATCCTGTTTTAATGACTGTATCAAATATATCTTACAAGACAGTAGGAACATCTGGCTTTTAAATTAGAAAGATCTTACATTTTCTATAGAAACAATTTGCTGCCAGATCTTCTTTAGCCAGCTTTTCATTTAATCTTTGTCTGTAAATTATGCAGATATATTGAATAGTTTCTTAGATGCCTGGAGGTAGGAAAATTACGCATCTTTTTTACAAACTGAATAATGAGCTGTTTTAGGAATATACTGTAGTGCCCCTTGGCTTCCAAATGGTGTAATTTGGGGGTTGGCTTCTTTTTTTTTTTTTTCTCCCCTTTCTCATTAGCAAGATTTTTGAATGCTCTTTAGAAATTAAAATGGCATCTGGCATTAGTTGTCTTTGAATCTCGGTGCCACAATTCTGTAGAGATGCTGTGGGCAGAAGGTTGTAGAGGATGTGCGTATTTCAGGATGTTAATGTTGGAGTAGGGAATCATGGATAGAAGTTTGGCTTCATACAGTAAAGAATTGCATGCTATTCCAGATGTTTATCAAGAAGAAATAAATAACTCTTGTTGATGTCTTTCAGTGATTTTTTCATGTAATTTTTTTTCTATCCTGTTTCATTGTAGTGTGACTACCACATAGTATTATCACAACCAGCAGTTGATATTCACCTTCCCCTTTTCATCAAATAGCCATACAGCCATGTGCAGTTTGAGCCATGAAGGATGAGGTATTTTATATAGCTCAAGCTAAGATCAGTTATTTTTAAGATGTGGAGGAAAAAAGCAGCACCATGTCGTAAATGGAATTTTTCCAGTAGATATGGAATAAAGCCCCTCATGACTGCCAGTCCTTCAGCTTTTATCCTCAGAGAAGTCAGTAAGATGTATTTGTATTCAAGCAATACTGGCAGTAATGTCTGTGGTTAAAGTTGTCCAATGTTGAGAACTGGCTGTATGGGGGTATGTGTATTACGTTTGTGCTTATATAAAACAGAGCTGTATAGTTTACAGGAAACTGAGCAAAACATGCCTTCATCAAAAGGGCAAGTTCTTCCTGGTATAGAGCTTAAGCTCTGAAATTGAGGTATGTGCTGATTTTTGACAGCTATAATATGGTGGTAACCTTACCTAGACTTTTTTTTCTTCCTTCAAAAAGCTGTCCTTTCATGTGTGTGATTGGCACTGGGCTTGCTTTGTGTTTAGCTTCTCTAATCAAGGGAATTTAAGCTTCTATTCTCCCAGCATTAGTACAGCAGTCATGGGAAATCTCAAACAAGCCAGATCTTATTGCAGCAGTTGACACAAATAAAAGCAGTTGTGCTTTTATTTATTTATTTTTGATGCTGGATGCTGATTAAAAGTTTCCAAGCATCCTTTAGCTATGTTATGAAGCCAACCAGCAGAGAGCAGGGCAGCTGCTGAGGAACGGAGATGCTGGTGGACACAGGACAAGATCACAGTGGGAAGCATCAGTGTGTGTAACTCAGAAAGCTGGGAAAGGTGTAAACAGATCCCCAATTTATCTATAGGGTGGGCTCTCCAAACACTGTTTTATTGGCCAGTGGCTCCTGCTTTACTAACCTCTAACCTCTGCAGTACTCAGAGGTGCTGCCCACCAGCCAGCCTTGTCTTTGAACCTCCCTTGGCTCCTGCCACCTCAAAGACTTGCAGTCAGATTCCTGTGTTTTGCTTGGGACCTCACCTCTCAGCAGGATGCCTGCAGCAGGGAAAACTGATCTACCCTGAGAACATAGACATATTTGAAGCCAATACCCCTAGGACTAGAAACCTATTGCTTTCAGTTTCAGGAGCTGTCCATCACTTGTCAAGAGATGTGGATAAAACGTCTTCCTACCCCCCAACTTCTGGTCATGCAGTAGTTGAACGTTCCCTGCAATTACATATATATATTTGTTTTCTGTTATCTTTCAGACTGCTGTTGAATAAGTGATAGCACAATTCTAGCTTAGTGTGGGTCTGGTTTTATGTTGGATGTGTTGAGAACAAACATAATAAGGATGATACAGGTTCAAGTATTTTTGACTACTCCCTGGGTTAGGTGTGCCTGCCACTTCCTCTACAGTAATGGCCTGGTGAAATTGGAGTAATTAGAGAGCCATGCAAACTCCTGGAAACTAGAGGATAGAGTGGGCTTTTTTTTGGGTCTTTGCATCATTATTGATGACTGTGTAGATTTAATGGCTTATCTGGAAGCTGGAGTAGTATCTGTTTCTCTTTTTCAGCTGTCTATTTCTATGGTGTCAACACATGCCATTTGCTTGTCGATAGGAAAACAAACTGAAAGCTCTTTGGGACAAAAAGGAATTCAGAAAATTGTAGTAATTTTTTATGTAGCATGTTTTTAAAGCTGTAAATTCTGCATGAAACTTTGGGGGTTTTTTTGGTTGTGGGGGTTTTTTTGGGTTTTGTTGTTTTTCCTCTCATCCTGCTGCTTTCTTTAGTGGTTGTGTCTCCACACTTTGCAACAGTATTCCCAGCCACAGCTGAGAATGGGGTGGGTTCCTTGCTGGTCATAGTGCTGTATCTGTTGGCTCCATAACCGAAAAGTATGTTGACCATGGATTTGTAGGGTTCCAGGACATTGTCAGGTTTCCTGGCTGGTGCAATGTTGCCTTCTGCAACAGAGTTGCTAAGTTGACATACTCATTAATCAAAGAAGCAAGTTTGAGGTGCAGAAATATATGGAGGGAGGGGAGAGGAGAACACCAGTGCTATTTATATCTATTCAAGTCTTGTGTTCTTGCTATTTTTAGAATTAAGCTGCTATCACTAGGACAAGGAATAGCGGAAATCTGTATTTCAATGGTAAAGATAATGCAGGATTTCAAAACTATATAAAAAGTTGCCAGTTAATGAGAGAGAATGAGAATTCTTTTATTAAAAATACCTTCTTTTGAGTCATGTGTTTGAGCAGAAGACTCTTCATGAGAAGAGGAAAACCTTAGAAACACCAAAGCAAAAAAACCTTCAAAACCCACCACCCCTAAAACAAATCAAAAACCCCCTCAAACTCCCAAAGTTATGTGAAAGTGTGGAAGCAAGAGTGAAAATCTTAACTTTGACAGATAAGCTTCTAAGAACCATTCTTGTATATGCACAGTATGTGTTGTATGTATGGATTACTACAATTGATGTGATTATTTTCAAAGCACCAAAAAGGAGAATCTGAGGAAGGCTGCAGTGCAAGAAGCCTAATTTTAATATCTGAGCTTGCACTAACATTTTCTTTTAACTCTTCTAAGAGTCAGCAAGTAGTCTACAGCAATAAAACTGAGAGTGAGTAGAAGTGAGTTATTCCCAAGTGGCTGGTATCTGATGGGTAAGATTAGCATTTCGAACTCTGACCTCTGTCCCCTTATGAATTGACAGCTTCAAAAAGAAAAAAGAAAAAAAAGAAGTTTGGATAATGGAAAGATTCAGTTTTCACTCTGTATCTGAAGGAGGCATATGTGCTTCTTTCATAGCTGAAATTACTGCAGCAGAGAATATTGAGCCTAAGGATTAAATCAACTTACTGCTTCACTTTTGAAGAGATTGTTTTTGAAGCTGAATTGCAATAAAAACCAGCACCATGAAATGTCTGTCTAGAATATCTTTCTTAAAATATTTGACTGTAATGATACAAATCATTGTTTTGTTTGCTCATACTGCTGAAGTGCTGAATTATGGATTAGTCTTTATCTAAAGTGATCCAAAACTTCAGTTCCTTGCTTACTTCCATTTTTTAAATGTAGAGGTGACGTGCTAATGCTCTGAGCACTCTTTATATACTGTCTGCACTACTGCTTTTCTTGGATAGGTCTGCAGTGAGAAACAGATGCAACACAGCCAGTTTAGGTTGAATTTGAAAGATACTTTTAATCTGATATTTTATAAAACATGAAAATCATAAAACTTTACAATTTTATGCAAGTTAGCATGATTTTACCAGCATTTAATTGATTTAGTGGATTAGTTTTTAAAATTACATAGTCTATGTATGGGGACAAGAAGCTAATTTTTACTTTCAGACTGCAATTTCTAATGAGTTTACCTCCAGTTTTAGGTAATTGTGCTGGCGCCCCAAAAGGGGGATAACTTCTCAGAGCGCAGGTCTCTTACTGTTATTCACAGGCTGAAACATATGAGTTGTTTTTGAAAATGTCACCTTCATTTGTGTAGCCTAGATTTCCATTTCAAATCTTCATGCCTCTGTGGGAAAAATGAGACTACTGCAGGTCACTATTGAAAACAGAGCTTTAAGGGAAGAAGGACCATGACCCTATGGCTAGTCATTGATTTTATCCTCTCATGCTCCCTTACTAAGAGAAGAGCAGATTTATCAAAAGGTGTTTTAAGGTATTAGAGGTCTAAATTTCTGTCTGAATAACCCTGTTTTTTCCTGCACTGATTACAGAGAGAATGAGCCAGCCAGCCTTAGGTCTGTTGAATATGATTGAGTGATATTACCAAGGGGCCTAAACTAATCAAGCATTTTTTAAAAAAAATCTCAAAATCTTACCATTTTCTAGAAACAACAAAATACTGTTTAGTTTTTAATAGTGTAATGTCTTCTGAGGCTTTCTTGTTAGCCTGTGTAAAAAAACTAAACATATTGCTGGTTTTAGCTGATACAAGCTGGTATATCATCTTTGTTGGAGAAATGCATACTAAAAGTAGTATGTATGATCATTGAGGAAGCTGTTGGAACAAGGAACCAGATGTAGGAACAGTAACACAGTACAGAAAGGGGGTGCAGATTACAATTTATAAGCAGAAAAATGTGGGAACTCGGAGCTATAAGGGCCTCAGTCTGAACCCAAAATTTATCTTGGGAAACTTTTTCTAAAATGCATATTGCTCCAAAAGAGTAACTTACCTTCTCTTCAGTTCCAGTTTGCCAGGAGGGTCAGCAGGGCTCTTGAGAGCTTGTTTGCTATCTGACTATTATATAATATCAGCTGTATTCATATGCATCTTGAGTATAGGGCAAGCATACAAAAATTCAATTTATCTTGAACCTCTGTAGCCCATTTAATCCTACTGCCCAGTGGAAATAGTTTGGGGGGAGGGAAGGTTGCCTAAGACCAATCTCAGTAGTTTACTCGAAGAGAAGTAATGTGCTATGTCTCAGTAACTTAGAAAATGTTTGATTATATTACAGTATGACATACAACTTTAGCAGGTCTTTGTGGATGCATTTCCATGTCCAGAGCTGTCAGATGCACAGCTGAGCTGTAGATATTTACTGTAAAGCTTTTGTATCTCTGTTGAAGGTACACATTTTAGCAAAGGGTTACTGCAGTCTGTTACTTAGTTAAATATTTTATTAGTTTAAAGTTTTTATTTACAATCAAAGAAGCTAAAGTTATTGGGGTTTTTTGCTATTCTTTCTCAAAATTTGAAAGGTTTAGAATGGTTAAGGCTCACAACATCTCTTTAAGGTCAATATTACACATACTGCTGAGAGGCTGCAGTAGAAACAAGAAACCTAGTGAATGCCAAACTTTTATCTGTAAATAAGTAACAGAATCAGGGTTAAAAGTAGGATCACCAAGTTTCCAGGCCAGTTGCAGCAGGTAGGCCACACTCTTTTGCTTGGATAGACTTCTCTAATCCAGCTGGGAGTAAAATCCAGGAATACCAAGAGCCATTAAGAAGGGAAAGATTTAAGCAGAGTCACCATAGGTGGTGTGAAAATGGTTGTACTTCAAGGCCTTGTAAACCCTTTCAAGGCATTTTGGAAGCACTGAACTGCTGCAGTGGAGCAGAATCTCACAGCATCATGGCGCCTGACCTTAAAGTTGAGAAAAGTGGTGGTTTATGGGCAGTTAAATTTTACTACTCTTTTGCGAATTTTGGTTTTTTCCCCTCTTGCTACTTTTACGAACTCCCACCAAATCATGGGCTGTGAAAAGATGGAAGGCTAGAAAGTTCCTTTCATGGACTGTTTTCCCCTTGATCTAAATGTTGCAGAAGCTACTCCTTTCCTTGCCTTATGCCCAGTGTTGTTTTTTTTTCACAAACCAATGGAAAGATTTACATTGATCTGCTTTCACTCTATACCAGAGCACCATTAATGGCATTAGCACTAGAACTTATAAACATTATATGAATGGACTCTGTAACCTGATGCTATGTTGGCTAGTAAAGAGCTTATAAAGAGATGCTAGGCCCCCAAGTGTGTTTATTTCTAAGGAAAATAACACCTTACCTAAATAAATGTTACTTTATATGAGTAACTGTTGCCCTGTCGCTGCATGCTGCTGCCTGTTGTCTGGTATGAAAATAAGTGCAAATGCTCCCTTCCCAAGCTCTTGACTGTGCTGGTATGTACTGAATATTGTCAGTTTAGTTTCTTCGTAGTCTGATTGAACTAAATCCTGGAATTGAAAACAAGTGGAATCGAACTTTTGGGTTGGATGCTTGCTTACTTGGTTTAAGGAACATCTGTCTTACAGATATTGCTAGTCTTTCTCAAGGTGCATGTGTATTTGTAGAGATAAATTGATAACACTACTTTATGTTAAGAAATTTTGACCTTTACAAAAAGTGATGGGTTTTCATGGCTGATCTGATGAGGATGCAGCAGTTGAAAGTGGGGCAGGAGGAAGGAAGAAAGGAGGGCAGCAACTTAGTACTGCTTACTGGCATGCCCATGCTTGTGAACTTTGTCTGCAGAACTCACTGCTTGGCGAGAGGAGAGAATTTGGTCTCCAATTCCTTCAGTCTTTGGCTTCCATAATGAAGTTGTCATGGCTTTGTTAAATTTCCTGCAGAAATTGAATTCAGATGAACTAATTTCATGGACAATCTATTGTGTAATGAGAACTTCCAGTCACTTCCAACCCATTGGGCAACCCAATAATATAGTGTATTTCTCATTGTTAGTCAAGTCATACAGTATGCTAGATTTGATTTTTCAAAGCATTGGAAGACTGTTTCGAAAGTAATGCTTTTTTCTCTTTCATTTTGGATCTATCCTAGATTTTCTATTTATTCAGAAATTTAGAAGGAGAAGAGAAATTATATTTCTTCTTTCTGTTTTCAAGTCCTTGTAAGCCATGCAGATTAATGTACACTGATCTGTGTTGTCTTGGCAGTCGTACAAAGTAGATGTTTGATCTCTGTTGACCACCTAGGTTGCCCATGGCCTAAGCAATATTTAGGTGTGTGCAAAGTTAGCTTTCTCTACAAGTCTGTGGTCTTCATAATACGTTTCCTTAGAAAAATCTGGGAACCTCATCAAGCAGGCTTCTAGAGTACTACAAACTAATTTCAGTTCAAGTTGCAAGGAGAAGTCTGACTTTATCATAGTTGTAGTGTGTGTGTAATCAATGCTATGTGGAAGCCAAGGTCTGGACTTAGGGATTGTTTATTTCAAGATCCTGAAAGGCGTTCAGGTAGCTCTAATTAGTGTATTACAATTGCCATACCTCGAAAATGTTGCTTAGTGTTTTAAAGTTACTCTTGAGTTTTCTGGATTCATAAATATGGAAAGAGAAACAGAAAGCTCAGTAAAGCTATGTAAGAATAATAAGAAAGTTGGCATGGGAGTCTGGAAGAGAAACCTTTTTCTTTTGTTGTTGTTGTTACTCTCTCCTGTATCACAAGTGTGTTCATGGGATTTCTATCCCCTCTATTTCTTACATTTCAACATAAGCTTTTCAACCCTACCAAGTAGAGTAGAAAATACATTTCAAATGGAATCAACATGTATCTTCCCAATAGAAAACTTTCCCAAAATATTTAGTAACTCAGCATGTGGAGCAGCAGACACTAGCAAGCCATGTTAATCAGTTCTGCTTTATAAAAGCAAACAAGGTGGGGAGGAAGTAATGAGACCCTGAAACATCTGTTTGGGGACTTCAAATCCCCTTAGAAGGTTTTGAGTTCTGCCTTAAAGAAACACAACTCCAAAAATACTACGGCCAACTGTGGGAACATTTTATGGCTCTTTACAAAAAATTAATTACATAAATATTAGTCTATAAAACATAAATTCCCTCTGCCCTCTTCTCCAGATTTGCTTCTGGTATAAAGGTGTAATCTTCCCTGACATTACAAGGATTCTTTAAGCAAAGAGAAGCTAGATCAAATCCATCCTAGTTTTGCTGAAGGAGGAAAACCATCTTTGATTTTTATGAAGCTAGATAATAATAGATATTACAGTATTAATAAACAATCTTAGAACATTGTCAGAATGCTGTCATTTAATAACAATGTAATACATAATCCTGTATTTCACACTATTAATAGTTACTTAATTGCTTATAAAGTTATACATAAAAGGATATGTAAAATAGTTTCTTCTTCCTACTTAGTGCTGCTTACAGCAATTGTTCTAAACTGTTGTCCATCATGAAAACATAATTTGAAAGGTTTTTTATTTAGCATACTTGACCAGAGCAGTTAGCTGTTCTGGTCCATTTTAATTCTTAATCTGCTTCTGGTTTTCTTTTAAGGTAGTTTGCTGCTTGATTTTTCTTAAGGGATAGGACGTGGGGAAAGAAATAATAATGCTTTTGCTTAGTATGTGGTGTTTGCTTTATTTAGTGTCTTTTTACTTATTCTTACCGATTTATATCTTCTGCTTTTACACTTGAATGTGGTATTAATTTTGTTCTGCGTTTTTGGTAATCAGCCTGTTATCCAGATGTTGAGTCCTATCAGGAGGAGAAATAAGGAGGGGGAAGTGATTCCAGTCTAAACTGAAGTTGCTTTTCACTCTTTCTGGATAACAAGCTCCAGAGTAGTGTCATTTTGGACATGCCCATCACTCACAGTAGTAAAATTTTGAAATAGCCTGAAATAGTCAGAGTTACGGCTGTTTGCACAGTAAATGTAGTGCTTCAGAGAGCACTAATATCTTCCCTAGTTTGCTTTTTAATTTGTAACATGGATTTTTTCATCTTAAATATTTACAGAAATATTCTGCAGAATCTGTTTTGCAGGTTTGATTTTTTTTAACTCAGTAGAGTTTTAGGGCTAGCAACAAGTCTGTATTTCTAAACCCCATAGCTTACACTTGGAGTAAAGTACATAAGCATGAATATGTGCAAGTTTGTGCTTATAATCTTTCCTCTATCCTGTTATTTAGTCTAGGAATATCTAAAAGGAAGTGTATATGCAGGAATCACTGTATGTCTTCTATTAACAAGTACTGACCTGCAGTGTGAGATCTGTTGGCATTTGTTAACAACAGATAAACAAGTGTTATTTTTGGCTCATCCTAAGAACTGTACCTCCAGAAACTTGGTATTCCTTCAGTAATTAAATAAGGTAAATAATACACTAACTAAATAAGGTAATTATGTTATTTAATATTTTCATAGCATGTTATTAAAACTGGCTTGTCTGTAGAACCTTTTTGCTATTTAAGAAATCTGTAGCAAGAGTAAAATAGCACTTGTCCAAATTTGTGTATTGTCTTCAGCTGTGTCGTGAAAGCTAAAGGTTCCAATTAATGAAAAAAATGCTTTTTTCTAAATTGCTCTACTCCTAGATGCAAACACATACTCTTATAGTTGGTAATTAACCATAGGGAGATTGCAAATTAAAATAATTTCTGGAGAGTTCAAAGTGCTGCAGTTTCCTGAAGAAATGTAAGGTTGAAAAAAATCATATATTGTGTTCTGGAACTCTTGAACTACATGGTTTGGTTAAGCTTGTTTCCTTCTGGGTTGGATGGGGACCTACAGGATTATTTGATAATTCTTGGGATTGAAAAAGTATGTTTATATCTCTTAACAGAGAGTCAGATAAGTCAGCATTTTCATTTCCAAACCCCAACTTTTCTTCTATCATTTCTGTCTTACACAGAAACTGGGACAAGATGAAAACTTGTACAGGACCTTAGTTTTAGAACAACTCATTTGTGAAATTCAGAGCACCCGTGTATAACAATCTCATGTTTCATTTCAGCAGTTTTACACTGCTAGAAATTAGCCTGGATTAAAGATTGTAATAAGTTGGCATGTACATGTTACTTTAATGTGAAAATCATAATCATTTACTTGTATAAATAATATTAGGTTTCTTGGAAGACTTGGGAAGCTCTTAGTCTGGTAGGGTTCATGACTACTGAAATTCTCTATCTGATCAAGTGTCTCCAATAGTGATATTAAAAAAGACTGTATGCTTTTATTTGACTATTTAACTGCAGTGTGGATTCCTTTGCCTTAGAGAAAATGGAGTGTAACAGTAATTTATTTTGTTCTATGGTCAAACTGCTTTTGACATTTTTCAGGAGGAAAATATGATAAAAATGTGAAAATACTTGATTCCTTCAAATATTTTTGTTCTATTTAATCATTTGTAAAATAATGCTGCTGCTTCTTTTTATTGGCTGTGAGTCCTTTTAAGGGGTGGAGTTGAGTTTGAAGACTTCAGGCTTTATGGAAATACTCTTTGTACAATAAATATGCCTCCTAATTTAATTTCCACCTGACGTGTAGACTGCATGGAACAGATTGTGCATGGCAAGGCAAAATTGATTGCTAAGCTCTAGATCTCTGCAATATGAAAGTGAATTTTATTCTCTTTACAGGCAAGGTGGTTCTGGGAAGCATATTTTCGATCAATGAAAGCAATTGCTCTCGCTACTCTTCAGATTATCAATGATAGAATTTACCCATATGCTGCCATTTCTTATGAAGAATGGAATGATCCCCCAGCTGTGGTAAGTAAATTTGTTTGATTTACTCATAAAACAAATTGTGGGTTTGGTTTTTTTTTCCTCGTATAAAAGGTATGTGCTATGAAACTTGGTAATAATTCTGTGTCTGAGTTTGTGTGTGTATGTGTTGTGCTGGTAACTTGCACAGATGAAGCTAATATATATTTTATGACAAAATATATATTGGCAAAATAAAAATAACAATATTAAAATAATAATAGCAGTTTGTTTTATGTCCTGGCACTAAGATGAGAACTTTGAACTTTTGCTATTGCGCATTAAATTGATTCCTTGTTTATATATTTATTTATTTTTCCATGATACACACACATACACATGCACACACACACACTCTTTTCTTTATTTTTGTTTAATTCAGGAAGAGTTTGGATCACTGTATATATTTGGACACAGTCTGTATGGCTGTAGAGAAAATTGTGGAAATGCTGAAGATTTCAAAAAATCTGCAGGGATCTTTCACATTATTTTGTTGAAATAATTAATTATTTTTGTGCCAACAATTTTCTCCATGTTATTTCTTAACAATTTCTCTTATGCAGAAACTGATGATCAAAGTTTTTTTTTTTTTTTTTTTTTTTTTTGCCTGTTTTCGGTTCAATTTAAAGTTTCACTGGTTGAACTCACTTCTGTTAAGAGAAAACAGTGCAGTATTAATTAACCTCCTGCACCAAGCAGCTGGTTCTGATTTTTTACTATATAAAAGCCTGTAGATGATTTTCACTCATAATCAGTTAATTTTCTCTATGTCAAAAATGAAAAATAGTTTGGTTTTACTAATAAAACCAAACCTGTTAACTGTCTTGCTTTATGATAGTTTAGAGAAAGAAAGCTGGGTAAGAGTACTGGGTAGAAGTAAAGTGTGTTTTACTTTAAACTCTTCAGACCAGTGGAGTGCTGATAAAGTTAGAAGCTCATTTCAGTGCTTCAGAAGTTGTGTTTCCATTGCCTAGCCAAAGGCATTAATAATCTCCTGTTGTCATTTCTTGGAGAGGAAATGTGGCCCTGGTCAGTATTTAAGGAAGAAATTAATCTGCACAAGTGTGTACTCCACAAGAAGGGAATCAGAATATCTTAACACCTTTACAATTATGGTAGCAGAACCATGTGCCTTTAAGCACAGTGAAATGAAGAAAATGCTTTACAGATTACTCAGTCTTTAAAGAGAACCTAAAAACACCTCCTGGTTTCTCTCCTATACTTTTTTTTTTTTTTTAATAAACACTCTAGTCAGCGTTTCAAAGTTGTCTGCTTGTTGAGAAATAATAATCTGCTTGAGCCTGTGCCTCATCTAGCTCCTGCCTAATATCGACTCATAGCACTGTTACAATTTCTAGTCAGCCTGGATGAAGCATTATTGTTGGAAGGACTTATATATTTACATCTGAGGTAGCAGGAAATGTCAACTATACCCTCTAACTTTGATAAGAAGGCAAAGTAACTAATGTCCTTTTTGTTTACAAGAAAATTGCTGTATTCTTCTCTAAATAAACACTACGACTGAAGCTTTTAAAGCAAATTATTTCACTACAGTCTCAGGGCTAGGATATAGCTAATTGTTAAAATAAGCACCTGTGAGTTAACATTAATACCACAGTGAAAAATGTGAGTAACTGTCAGAAATTCTTATGTTACTGCCCAGAACTAACCTCCAGGACTTGCCATGTGTATTCTGCCTTCAAACTCAGCCGACTCAGCAGCCAGTTCCTTTAGCTCTGCTTGTTGTTCCATGTGATGTTGTGGTCTGTAGGGATTAAGTGCAATGCTCTTCTGTGTGCTTTTGTTCTTGTTACATGATTTTGATAGAAACACAAAGGTGCAGAAAGAGTATGTAGAAACTGTAGGCACATTAGCCAGAGGTGCACAGGTGCAATCACTGTTTTAAGGGGTTACTGAAATTAGCCAGAAATTTCTTTAATCAGTACAAAGCTGTTCATAGAGCTCAGATCTCTGTGCTCTGAATTGTGATTGAAAATGGGAGCGCAGATTTGCCTATGGAATATCTATGCAGGAAAATGCCAGCTTTAAGGGATTTGTGAATTCACTTGCTAGGACAAATTCACCTGTCTAACAGAAAGAAAAGCTTGCTATGCAAGATCATTATGCAGATAGGATATGTAGAAAGAGCTCTTGGCCATGGTTGCTTACCTGCTTTCTTGGTTTTAAGGTGGGGGGGTGGTTTGTGTGTGTTTTTGAGGGTTAATTTTGCTTAGAAGGTCACTAGAATCCTGAGAAATAACAAAAACACTTAGTAAAATGTTCTGGTTACTAATTGTTGTGCTGCTCGATTGTCACTTCAGGTGTTAGACAAAGCAGTATAACCGTTATTTCTACTTTGACAATTGGGATGGCTCATAAATCTCCAAGGTGCACATTGTATTTTACATTTTGTTGAAGTATTGTAGCTTCATGTATTTTCTTCCAGAATTTAGATTCATCATCTGATTTCAGTCTTCTTCTATTTTTATATAGTTCTTCCATTTAGCATTTTGATTGTAGTATATTAGACTAGATTATATTTTGAGTTAGTAAACACTTAGCAGATGCCAGCTTGTACGTATGCTAGATAAAAGAGATTTTTAGAGGTCTCAAATGTTCAGTTAAGTTTGTTTGTAACAGCAGCACATATGAGGAAAAAGCTGAGAAAGCTGCATTTTTCACAAAAGGCTGCCCCAAGTTTGATGTCATTTGCAAAGTAGGATTGATAGCCTCCACTTTGCTTTTCTTTGAGCTTGGATACTTCAAAATAGGAACTAAGACATATCTACAAGCATAATAATGGTTTTTTTACAATGCAAAATTGCATTGATTGCATTGATTTTTGTATCTTCCCCATCTGAGAGCATGGCTGTTACCTGGTACAGTCAGCATGAAAATGATACTCACTTAAAATTAGTGAGGCATACTCATGGCTAGATCTGCACATGGATAAGGTTTATTCCTGTCCCTGAAATATTTCTCACATCTCAACACAAAGAAACATCAGCCCATCTTGTGCTGGGTTTGTAATTTCCCAAACACCTTAAGCCACTGTAGTAGGTACTGCTGCCCAAAGAAAGAATCTTGCACTCTTCTACTGTTGGGTAAGTTTCCTCTTAAATGTGCGACCTTTTTTTTTTTTTTTTTTTTTTTTTTTTTTTTTTTTTTTTTTTTTTTTTTTTTTTTTTTTTTTTTTTTTTAATATATATTTGTATTTCACTTGTGGTGAATTAGCCAAAATAATGTTCCTTATATAAAACTTACCAGTCAAGAGAAAAAAGAAAGAGTGGGGTGTATGCAAGGGAGGGACTGGGTGGCTTGAAAGCTGCTTTTCTTGGCATTAGTTTGACTTATATTGGCTCAAAATATTGTAAGATTGTTGCCTGAGTATCTTCACCAGAGTGTTGATCCAACAGTGGTACAGGAGGGTGTTTTTCCAGGAGGGAGTATAAGGTATGCAGAAGATAAATGCATATACAGTTAATTCCATACTGAGTACCTTTCACAGGGGCTATGATCCAAGCAGTTTTATGTGTTTTTATGGGCTGACTGAAATCTGTTGGCCTTTCTCAAGCAAAAAAAAAAGTTATGAAGTGGATTATTTTTGTACTTATTCACTGTCCTGTTGAGGAAATGGATGACTAGTAGCATATACCATGCTAATATGTTATGGAATAATTCTTTGAATAAAAATGCACTATGACATATTTCCTCCTTTTAATGAAGAGGAGCAAATTATACTTTTGGGGCCTGAAATTCATTGCTGGACTACTTGAACCCTTAATGTCTCAGACTGTCTTTTGTTGCAAGCATGGGTGTTTAATGTCTTTTGTATTTTTTGGCCCAACCATTATCCATTAGGCAGAGGCAATCAGTTATGTCCAAGTAAGCCAGAAAATGACTGATTCTACGGCGTTTTGATCATTACCAGTTTGGGCTGGATTAGAAATAATGACTTGGGCTTGAGATGTGATCTGTTACCTTCAATTAAGTACTTTGTTATGCTCTAATAGGGGTAAATTACTTCCTCACTTATGCTTCGTTGTAGATTGCTTAAATTCTCCTCTTCACCTTATACCTCACTAATATAGATGGGTTTCTGAAAAATGAGTAAGACAGGTTTTTTTCAGAATTCTTCAGCTGCTTTTGTTGAAATTCTTTCAAGCCTGTTTATAATGTAGACCTATGAAACATTAGATGCTTTTTTTGTCAGGGGCTGCTTTTGAGCTCTGACCTTGGATGATACAGGCCAGAGTTTAATAATCACTTGAGAATATCAGTATGTGAACAATAAACATACCAGATTTCATTTCTTCCAGTGAGGCAGAAAACAGCACCATCATTTGGTGTAAACTAAAATAGCAGAATTATCTTAGTGCCCAGAATGCTATTCATTTGGCAAAGCCTAAGTAAGATGTTCATTTACAGAACACTTTGTGAGTCCTGCCAGTTATTAGGCACTTGACACTTGTTAAAAAATTAAACTATTCCTAACCTCTTTGACTAATATTTTACAGTCCTCAGTCTACAGATAATTCTATTATAACTGTGTTTCCCTCCTAGTACCATTTGTCATCTCCAAAGCATTAAGCAAATAATAACATACACTTTTTATCTACCTGTAAATGAGAACAAGCCAGCACTTTCTGGGCAGTGCATATCTGGTATTTTTTCCATTGAACAATATTATGTTTCTGTTTCTGCTGTATTTTCCAGCTACTTGTTTGATGGTTTCAATCAGCTGGATCATATCTTGCTGTATTTATTATGTTAGAAGATAGGTATTCTTTTTTATATTAAATAAATTTCAATTTATCAATTTTTTTGATGTTGTTATTGTGGACTGCTTGAATATCCCACGTATTCAAATGTAAAAATTGGTACTTTTATGTCAGTGTGAAACATGAATTAACAGTTGGTTCTTAAATTTACCTGCCCAGAAGTTAGGATACTTTTCTTATACAATGGATTATTCTACAGTAAATAGAACTTCCTGTCTGTCTTGTGGCTAATTTGTTTTGTGAGGAGGGTTTATGATGTTCATTAGAACATGAAATGATGGCTGCTGCAACTTTGTTTGTAATTCTATTGGGTGTAAGCACTTTGGTTGGCTCTGGACAAGTAGGGAGGGTTAATTCCTTTGGGTTTGCCCTGTGACCACTTGAGGATGGGAAGCATGATGAAATACTTTCTCAAAGTATTGAATAGAAACTTACCAAAAATAATTGGGGAAAAATAGAATAAATCAAGGCTTTTTTTGGTCTGGTAATTCATAATTGAAACCATATTGAGGTTAGATTGATTTTAAGAACAACTTAGCTGAAAAAGCCTTAACCACAATGGCAGGGGATATATCTCGGTTTTGCTTAGATGTACAGGACTGCTCAGCTACTAAGATCAACATACTCTGTCCTTACCTACTAATATGTAGTTTACAACAAGCAGACTAGGTGTTGAAAATAAAACACACAGGTGGGAAATCTCACTGTCTCCTTAATGGGAGTAGTGAAATTTTATTCTTCTTAAGTGCTGTTGCTGAGTTTTTCCACTAAATGATAGCTGGGAAGTTCTTGATTCTTCTTTAATATGGAACATCTTACATAGCACTGTTTTCCCAGAGACCATTCTGTGATGATGTTTCTAATGTGGCTACTGTACCTTTGTTCAAGTCTCTTTCAGTGATGAACAACCAGTCAAGAAGTTTTGGGATAGAGCATAGTCTTCATACTTCTGATGCTTTGCAGTATCTTTGAGGCTCCATAGAATTTCAGTGTTAAAGTTGTCCATTTCTCAGTCCAGCTGTGTTCATTGATTGTTGTGAAGCTCCCACCTA
Source organism: Cettia cetti (assembly GCA_013401135.1). NCBI lineage: Eukaryota > Metazoa > Chordata > Aves > Passeriformes > Sylviidae > Cettia > Cettia cetti. The sequence continues at coordinate 39,277 of VZUI01052752.1, forward strand.
TCTCCCTTCTGTACCCTGCTAAGAAAGGTCTGTTACAAACTTCCCTGCTAAGCTGAACTTGAAGGCTCTACATCAAGTCCAGCCTGAAGCCTCCCACATCATGAGAATTCAGCTCCCTTGATACATCGTCTCTAACATATTTACATTTCCTGAAGTAGAATCAGGTTGTTTTTAATGGCCAAAGGAGGACAATATTTGATTGAGCTATAGTAAAGGAAGGTGCCTTGTTTCTAAGGCATTATTACATATGCACACTTGTAGAAAGCATGCATAGGACAGCTGCAGCAATCTGAATCCTTCTGTACCTACATAACCATTCCTGACTTCTCTCTTCCAGCTTCAGACTATTCCAAAGTTCTCACTGTCACTCACATTCCAGTACTTTGGATTTTCACATGAACTGCAAAGAGCTGTCGGATAACTGAGACTGCGAGACTTAAGCGACATGAAATTACTCTTAGGAAACTAACATTTCAATTTGATCCTTTTTGCCCATAAAAATGATTCACAGCAAGTAACCTATTAATCTTGGATTAATTATCCTAGCTCTTCTAATGATATTAGCTGGGAGGGCAATAGTGAAGGGTTGTCTTATCCTTAGCTGAGTGTCAGCACTTTGTCAAAGAAAGGTGATGGATGATCAATCTACTGTTGCTGTTTGCTCTCATCTCTGAGAGTGAAAGTTCCTGTGAATTTCCGTCAAGAATGTTAATAAAGATGGGAATGGAGCAAATGTGCCTTCATCACTTGGCTGCTTGAGCAGTGACTGGGAGAACCCATCCCTATGTCATTAGCCATTTCATGCTTTGCTGCCATAATGGAGATTTAATTAGGTTGCTGTTGTATTAATTGCCTGTATGGTTTGCTTTTCCTAAGCAGAAATCTGGAAGACTTTAGCAAATTATGGAGGCTTGAATTTGCCTGATTTCCTGCAGAAAGTGGGGTCAATAGGTCTCAGACTGTAGACACACTCTTCAGGCAGGCAGCAGGGGGTTGGCTCTTAATGGCACTTGAGAGATGCTTAATTGCCTTTTTGAAATGTTTTTCTCAAATGAGAGGCATGGTTCTCCCATCCATTAGTGTGTGTCTACAGGCTTTTCCCTCCCTCCATCATCCTTTACTAGGTGCAGAGGCAAAACCTCCTTAAAAGTTGCCTTATTTTTCCTAAGTTATGACCAACAGGGGAAAATTATCATGCCTGTCTGAAAGTAGTAGAAATTGGGATTTAAGGAATGTACCTAAAATTTAAGTTTATAAGAGAAATTCATGACCATCTTAGGTATATATGAATGTGCTTGCACACATATGCATGATATATTTCTTTCTGTAAATACCTAAAATAGTCTTAGATTATGGAAAAGGAATAATCCTTTCCAAAAGATATTTTAGCAAGCAATTTGTTAGGAAGTGCTGTAGACAGAGAGAAAATGTTTCTAGAAAAACTTAAAATGGGAGCCATTAATTCTCAGCAATTCTCACCTGTAAGTGAAAATAAAACATTGTCTACAGATGGCTCTACCAGTTATTTCTTCTTCTAGGACAGAAACATAATATTTTCTTGGCACTGATGATGTTAAACCTCTGTTTCAAGTATTAATGAAAGGAGGTTTCTGAGAGTTGTGTTAAGAAGCTGCTTGGCATTACCAGGGTCATTTGGATAATAGCAGACTTGGGGTGGGAGTTGTGTGGAAACAGGTCTGTAGTAAAGCTTTAATGAGGTGGATTATGCTCTGGCAACTTTTAGGTTGTGATTTGCTGTAGGAATTATTGAAGCTACAGCAAAATCAGAGGGCTGTCCCCATCTGCCACTAGTCATCTTCTACAACTAGTGAAGTATGTACAGAAGCTTTAACTTTAGAAAATGTAATAATCTGAAAGCAGATTTTTCTCTGCACATATCAGTTGCTGAAGTAATGGATGTTTATTTTCTGAATTACTAAGCATGCTTTCACAGGTAGCCATGTCCCTTTGATGACTCAAGGTTCTGTATTGTACCATTACTATTTCTACATTATCCTATTATTCTTCTTGGGTAAAAACTAGAACTTTGCATTTTCGATTAGGATCCTCACAGTTTACGATGAACCCTGCTTTTACCAGACCTGATAAAGTGTGTGTAGCTGAAGGCCAGTCTGTCTTTCCTACTATTTCAGGAAATCTGCTAAAACATATCACTCACACAGACAGATCCTTGCCTGGAACATACTCTTAGACAATCCTGGACAAAAGAACGTGGCAATGCTGTGCTTAACTTTTCTGCCTCACATATTTATCCCCTCTTCAGTTTTGATTTGTTCATAGAAGGAAATAATTTTCCTATCATATTTTTTTTCTCCTTTACCAAAATGGTCAAAATGTTGTGATGTCTTTTAGTAAATAGGCTCTTTATTCTCCTCATCCTTGAAGTCATTCTAGTTAGAGGTGTCTAACCATTAAACATGAGGAAGGTGATTGTTGGGTGTATAAAGTTAACCAAAAACTAAATAAGGAAACAGAAAATTTGAAAGTTTACTACCTACAAATATGACCTTGTAACTCTGAGTCTGTAAAACTTGCTTTACTCCTGATACAAGCAGGCTTGTGGTATGAGTTTAGCTGGAGAATTTCACAGAGTTTCTGCAAACTGCTGGCAGTTGCTAACCTCTTACAAGTACTCATAGTTTTTACAGGCTAGGATTCAAAACTTCCTTGCAAAACAGCATCACTCAGTTTCTGCTTCCCTAACTCCCCTTTTCACCTTGTCCCAAAGGGTTTGGTTTTTCCCTTTGCTTCTCTGTCCGACCCCTGCTTGGAATGTCAGTTGGAATGGAAAATTTGAGACTAAAATGCTGGTGTTTTCATTCTTGTCAAATGGTCCCTTCATTGCTTCCTCCCCCATGTTGTCAGCTCCAAAGAGGATTGGCACATTCACTGGGAATTTAGTTGTCTGTCTTGTCTTTTGCCATCTGGGTTGGCTTCCCTATGCTGTGTATTGAAGTAAGACCTTTAAAGTCCTAAAAGGGTTGCCCTAGTTAAAATTCACAAGGAGCAGATAACTCTGAAATTCATCTTTGAATCTCATCTCTTTTAAATTTTTTTAATTAAATAGGTGGCTTTTTTCCACCATTGAACAAACTTTGTGGATGCTAGTTCATTGTTCCTCTTCATACCTACTTTTTCACTTTTTTGCTTGGGTGCACATTTTATGCCAAGTTTTTGGGTTTGTTCCTTTGGTTTTGGTGTCATTAGCACTTTTTCACTCTGAAATTGTAGTGCTGATTAAGTTTCCCTTTGTTTATTGTTCTGACTGTAAATATAGATGTCTTGAAATAATGATTAGTAAATGAGAATTGTACCATGATAGCTAGGCTCAATTTACCTTCGTTTTCCTTCTCCACAAATCTATCTACCTCTTCCACTTTAGTTTTTACTTTAACCCCTATTTGGTTGCAACATTACAGCTAGACAAAAATGAAAATTGAAATAAGAAAGAGATTGAAATAAAGATTTTGAGAAATTGCTGAAGTCAGAATTGGAGAGTCAGCCGGTCTGATCTGAGCAAATTACAAACCTGATGGTTAGAGCCTGGCTCTATGAATTACTCCCCACTGTGATAATTCACTTTAATCATTTTGCTGTTCTGTTGTCTTCCTTCACAGAAGTGGAGCAGTGTGAGCAACCCACTCTTCCTTCCACTGATCCCACCTCAGTCCCAAGGTTTCACAGCCGTGGTTCTGACCTATGACCGAGTGGAGAGCCTTTTCCGAGTTATCACGGAGGTGTCTAAAGTGCCTAGCCTATCCAAATTGTTGGTAGTCTGGAACAACCAGAATAAGAATCCACCAGAAGGTAAAAAAAAAAAAAACATGGGAGGGGTGGTGGAGGAAGGGGAAACAGGGCATAACATGTCTGTTGACACCTGTTACAGAATGACCTTTCTTCTACATCATTTATATTCAAGAAGTATTTAATGGTTCTTTCAAAATAATTGGTTTGGAATTTTTGTGACAAAGTGTTGAAAATGAAATAAGAGAAACAAAAGTAGATAACAAGAAAAAAAAGCATACCAGTGGTTGTGCTGCTAACTTCTGAATTAAAAATTATAAATACAATATTACAGGAACATTTTTTGAAGGAGTATTGAGGAGAGGCCTATTTTTGATTTGTCAATACTTTTTTTAATTTTGTAGACAGACTTTTATTACAGTGTATATACTGCTGCTACTGGATTGTTTCTGGAGCAAATGTGGTTCAAAGCAGCAAAGTAGTTTTGAATACTTGGAGCTATAAAATAAGTGAATATTTTGATTGATTGATGAAATGAAAATTTGGGACATTTCAGGTGTCCAAAATGGAGTTTCCATATCACTAGAATATCTTGTGAAAATGCTAATGCTTGCCCAGTAAGACAATACATAAGTGCCTGTTTTAAAACATTTCTCTTTCCAACACATATGGTATACTGTGCTGCTCTTTGTAGTATGTGAATGAGTCTGATGTCATCTGCATGGTTTAATTCGTGGTTATTTTAAAATGAGGACTCATTCACAGGCTTTTTCCCAAATTATTTATATATGTAGATTTTCAGAACAAGGTTTCTTTTCAAAGGTATATTAATTACTCCACTGTGAATTCAGTGCTGTAAATCTCTCAATTATTTAATTTTCAGTAGCTGTGGTGTGCTTTTTCAACCTGGCATACTGCTGCACTGTATCCCCTTGTGCCAGGACCTCAGTCTCAGGCTGCCCAGTCCTCACAGCTTGCTGCCTACATTTTCAAACCCAAGATCCTTATCCCATAGTTTTTTGACCTTCCATGCAATGGCATTGTACACTGCATGGGCTGCTCTGTGTCCAACCAGCTCCCTTCTTTCCCATCCCCAGGCTGCCTGCCTCACTAGAACATGCTGCATCTAGTCTTTTCCTGGGTTATCAGCTGGAAACACAGGTCCTGACATTAGTGAATTCCATTATGAAATGGAATCACCATGGAATAAATGAGAGGTCTTGCCCCATGTAAGGGAAGCTAGCTAGGCTTGGCCTTTGGTAATCCTCTCCAGTGCTAGACAGACTCTCCAACGCTGCTCATTTTATTTCTGTGCCTGTAGCTCCCTAGGGTGACTTTCTTCAAGGCCTGAACTCTGGTACTAAAATCTCGAGCATTGTGCTAGGCAATTAAAGCCTCCTCTTCTCATTCTGGATTAAATACTGTAGCTATAGTAGCTATATATGAGCCTAGTTCCCATCTGCTGGGCATATGGATGTGTCATTCTCTTTTGAAAATGTGGTGATTTTGTGGGACAAGAAATGTTGCCTTCTAGAAATACGTGTTTAAAAAAAATGCTGTATTATGGATTCTTATGTCTTCTGTAGTGAATGAAGTGTGTTGTTAGGGCTCCTCACTTTATAATTCTCTTTCCAGAGGCTTCAACTGCTTCTGTGTTCTACTCTTCAAGGTTAGCTATTCTGCATAGCAGCAAGATGCAACATAGAAATTAATCCTTGACCACTTGTCTCAATTTACCATCTCCTAAGAGCTTCTCAGAGCCAAGCTATTGCTACCATTCACTTGGCTCATTTGCCATTTTAGCAGCTTGCTGCAGTTTAAAGCAGAGTAGCTTTATTGTTTACTTTAGAAAGTGTTCTTTATTACTTCTGGGATAAATACCTCAAGTTCAGTCATATTTTAAATGTTTTGCAGCCCTTTAGAGTAAAAATTGTTGTGTATAAATTGATAACAGGAATTTTTGCAGTAAGCAGTTCTTTTCTAAAAGCAAAAACACTTAGTGATATATACAGTTCTGTGATCACTGAGTGTGGGTGGATTCAACCTAAATGAATTGTCTCCACATTTCCTTCAAGTGAATCTGAGATACAAGAGAGATGACACAGATCATTACAATGACCTTTTCTTTTCAATCATTGTATTAATCTTGAAAATCAAAGTTTGTTTAATTTTTTCCTGCCTCTACTACTGCTAAACTAGTTAAAAAAAAACCCCAACCTGTGGAGCTTAAAATTGTGGACTTGAGAGCACAGTTGAAAGCATAAGCAGTTTTGTCCTTGCATTGGCCTAAGCATTGCATTGAAGTGAATAACTATTTGTTTTTAGTGTCTCTTGTCCCTTTATTGCTGTCACAACCATTGTAATTTCTTGGCCTATGGCTAGAGAGAGGTCAGTTTGATTAAATGAACTTCTTTTATTCTAGATCCATGCAGGGCATTCCACTTGGCTCTTCAGCCAGTCTCTCGTTCAGTCTGTCTATTAGTGGTCCTAATCCTTGGACTTCAAAGCTACTGCTGTTTATAGCCTGTTAAAGCCAGGAAGTTTCTGATGGATTAGAACAAGGAATGAGTTTGAAGTTTGTAATGTGCACCACTGTCACTGATAAAGTCTAGTTTATTACCCTACAGTAGTATCTGCACTTTTATGGCTATTTATTTTTAATTGGTTGTAGCAAAGCAGAGGCACTTAACCTTCTAGAGCATCAAGTGCTGTATTTCTTGGTTCTTTCCACGTAAGGGACAAGTTTCAGCACAGAAGCAGATCTTGGCTTTTGTCGTTGCAACCCTTCGTGTCTTCATTTTGTTTTGCATGTGTAAGTGGGAGGGCTGGATGAGGAACATCCAAATTGCCTTCCTTAGTGAGTGTGTGTGCTAAATTGAGAATTGGGTTTAGGTTTCCTGGGATGCAGCTGGCAAAGTGCCACACAAGTGACATGTGGCCGTTCCTTTCTTTCCTCTGTCAACACCAGAAAATTATTATAATTTAAAATATCATTCTTATCAAAACAATATGCTATGCATTTGCAGTAATGCCTCTCTGTAATGATACTTGCAACTTAAGAGGAAAACTGAATGAAAATTAAATACTCTAAAAATTGTACTAAATTTAAGATCATTAAAAATTTAATGGAGTCACAGCTGGTCACAGCCATTAGTAGTGCTGAGCATCTAAGAGGCTGTAGCTGATCTTGGCTGCTGTGCAGTGGTAACAGTTGTGGGGAGTGTGCAAGGTGTCTAGAAAGAAACTCCTTTCAAACCTAGACCTCTCAGGGCAGATGCAGCTCTGGTGCGACAGAATTTTTTTGTCATGCTGGCTGATAAAAAAGGTAAGCAGTTAAGAGGGCAATGGATTAATTAACCACTTGACTGGAAAGTTTTCAACCAAATAGCATATAAAAATATAAAATTGGAGAACTACGTGTATGTGGGCTAGATATCAATAGTAATTTTAAGAGTTTCTTTTGTTTTAAGTTCTTTAGTCTTAAGAGTTTGTAAGGACCATTTTTTAAACTTAATGTCTGAGAACTATCTGTAGAAGTCTGAACTCATGGTTCTGTGTTTTCTTTAGAGTCAGTGAAAAGAAACCAGATGAAGCTATGAGAAACACAGATGTCTTGTGAAAAGGCAACAGAGTTTGAAGTTTACACAATGTTTTTGATGGGTAAATTATTAAATCTTATATGTGAAATAGCAGAAAGAAAATATCACATACAATGATGATTCTAATCTGGAACCTTAAAACATAGAATTAGCTTGTTATCTTAAGTACTCAATGAATTTAGGAATGTGATCTCTGCTCTGTGTCTTAGGCTGAATTTTGCATATTTTCTCTGCCATGCATTGTATGCAAGAAGGCCATCAATGCAGCAATGTAGGCCTGTAACTGTGTGTATAATACTGATATAAGTTGTAGAAGACTTGAAATATTACAGGAAAAAAAAATCAGTTTTTTCCCCTTACTCACTCTGGATCAATTAAAAAAATTATTGTGGTCCAAGTGCCTGGTGCTGGGAATATTTGTGTAGAAATCATGATTTTCTCCATCAGCCAAATATTATTTTCCTTTTATTTGTTTTTCTAAATTGCTAGTCCTGAAATTTAAGAAAATAGTCTGTGATAGAAATTCCCACTAACTTTTGTTTCGAACAAGTGAAGAAACCACTTTCTCTACCACGTAAATCATAATACAATGTATAAATTCATTACTGTTAGTAAATATGCTACAAATATAGTAGTAAATATTTGTAGCAACATGCTACAAATCACGTGTGGTAGGTTGATTCCTTTTTAGGTTCAGTTTTATAAAAATGAGAAGTGTATTTTAAAGAATGTGTATTTTTAATTGTGTTTAGTTGTGGATCCTGGAGCTAAGTTACTGATAAAATTCTCATGGTGTTACTGAAATAATTATCTTTGTATTTCTATATGATGCTGTTAATGGACAGCATTGATATAAACAGGGATAAAGAAAGTGAATATCCTTTGGATTGCTGTGTCTTAAAGTGTTATCTTAAAAAAAATAATAAAAAACATCATCAGTGACAGGTTTGGGTTTTTTTGCATACTGTGCCTTTGGTAATCAGCACTGGTAGGAATGTTTTTTTAAACTTCTCTCTAAGTTTTCAATTAAATTGGCTTCTTGATGATGGAGTTAATACCATTTTCCTTGATTAGCTAGACAACTAGTTCATGGTGATTTTATTCTTCCATAAGGCAAATGTTTTGCAGTATTACTTCCTAGGGAAATCTAGAAAGTTAGCCTGTCAAACCCATCTTAACAAACTGGCCCCTAGTGTCCTAGAACCAAATATTCTGTTTTGTTATAGTCAAGAGGAATTCTGTGCATTTCTGCAGAACAATATAAACACCATAATGTGGGTAGAGAGCACCTGTTTGGAACTCTGAACAGACTTTTTCACTCAGCCATAATGGATGGAATTCTGATAATAAGTAGAAGTAACATGCTTGGTGTTGTTTCTGACAGCAAGTTCTGACAAGTTTTTTGAAACTCCAGACTCCAGCTAAATTCTGCCATTCAGTATTAGAGACTGAAAAAGTATTAATTAGGTTTCATGAGCAATGTTCAATTAGTTGCGTTCATGCAAACTACTTTAAACCAGCAAGAGTAAGCATCAGATGAGAGCTTGTACAAAAGTTCAGGTATGAGAATTGAGTATGCTGAATGGGATTCTGTGCAACTGCAGGTACTAATAGAGCATGTTTAGAGATGCTTTCTGCCAGGTTTTTGTCAGTTTTTGTCTAGCTGGCACTACTTCTGGAAAGGTTTTTCCTTTTTATATTTATATATGGGCTCCATAGAAGTTTTGGGAAGTCAGAGCATTATGTGAATTAATATGCTGGACCCAGGTTTTCTCTAGTCATGAGATATTCTTAGCTGTTTATTGAGGCAGTGAAGCAGAAAAAGAATGATTGTATAAATGTCTTTGTATGAGTCATCAAAATGCCATGATTTTAGCCAATAAGTGGATTTTAAAAAATTTGTCATATTGGTTTTAATACTGACAGGCATTCAGTTTTTGCCATCAAGAGTGTATACTCTATTTCTCACTCCTTAGCCCTACCTTCTGCTTCCAACTGCAAATGCAACAAACTATCTGCAGTCAATTATCACTTGCTATTTTTTGAACTTGATACTACTTAGAAGTGGTGTTCCAAGAATATTGGTTAGCTCTGTACAGCCACTGTATTGATTCTCATTTTCCCTAGGTTGAGTGTTGAAACTGGGAATGGATGATTAGTATGTAGAGCAAGTAATTTTCCTTTGTAAATATATTTCTGTCTGCTGACAAGATCAACAATAATATGTGTGCTGCAAAAGGACTTCTTCAGATGTTATTAACTTCCATTTCTCAGAAGCAAAGATACAGAGAATGGTGCTATTTAACAACACCATGGTGTGTCCTGATTCTGGCTGAGACAGGGTTAACTTTTACAGTCTGTACCACCTTACTCTTCTGTACTACCTCACTCTTCTGTACTACCTCACTCATTTCCAGTAGAAGGGAGTCTCTTCCAAGGAGAAGGGCTTCCTTCTGGTTGAGAAAACTTGGTGGAAGGAGCTGTCTGGTATTGTCTATTGTTGGGGTTTTTCCCATGTGAGTAGTTTCTTTTCTTGTACCCTGTTGTTAGTACTGTTTCCACTACTATTCATTTTATCTCATTGCTGTGTCCAGTAAGTTCTTTTTACCTCAACTTGTGATCTTTGCCTCCAATTCTCCTCCTCTCCAACCTCCTGCAGCAGGAAAGGTGAAGGGAAGGAGAGCGAGAGAGGTGTATGGTTTGGAGAGTCTTAGTGGGGGCACTGAATTGGGGAGTACTACTCCCAAACCATGAGACAGTGCCATTTCTCTTTTAGAAGAAATAATACATTCCATGGAAATATGTCACTCTTTAATTTTTAATGATCTCCCTTTTATGTATGATGTAACAGTTCATTCAGTACCGATAAACAGGGCTGGATTTCAAACTAAGAAATCATTTTTATATATAAACAGTGTGCAAGCTTATGTTAGTTACGTTTTCATTACAAATATTGGGAGGTGTGGAAAGTGAGAGAGGGGTTTTTGTGTGAGAGGGTATTCCTTTAGGTTATAAGGAAGTTGCCCCTTTCTCATGACTGTCCGCCCTTCTCTTATTTACATGTCTCATGTGATTTGCTGAGAAATGAGCATGGGACTTTTTGCTGCTCTTTTATGTGTGAGTGTTTTAACTGGGAATGTAACTGTGGTGCCTTTTTATCCTACAGTTTAAATAATCTTGAAATCATGCTTGAAAATTTTGCTGTGAGATGTGGACTTGCAGGACTTAATGGTGGAATTGTGGGCTGGCCAGAAACGCAGCCATGTATGTGGTTGTTAGGGTCTGTAAGCCATTAGAAGCAAGAGCTGCATTGGGCAAGGTTGGGAAACTACTGATTTTGTGTTTAGAGGACCACATGCTGTTTTCTATGGGCTTCTCCAGCAATCAGTGTATCAGTAGTCCTAAATAGCACATAATGCCAATCGTGACCTGAGTCATTACCAGAGAGCAAGTATAAGTGTTATTCGTTCTTCTCTCATGATTATTTCAGTATGACACACAACAGGAGGTGCCTGTCATTCTCTTCAGAATCCTTATATACATAGACTTGTATTCACTCCTGAGAGCTTTATTTCCATAATTTGCTTCTATTTTCTGCTGAATCACTGATCTTTTAAAAAGTAAGAGTAGTCCCCAGACCAAACATGCATTTTTACTTTTGTATGTCTAAAGGATCTCATGCCATGACGTAAGATTTTTAAGCTTCTTTTGTGTTTGTTATACTCTGTTCAAGGTCTGTCTTACTTTAAGAATAAAGCCTGTGCTTTTGCCTTGGTTAAAACAAAGTCTAGTAAACTGAGAATTTCCTCCATATATGTTTTGCTAGTGCTGAGGTTTCTCAGAACTTTCCAAGCAGTATCTGAAAATTCAAAGTGTGATACTACAGAAGTGGCACACCCTGTTTCTGATTGCTCTTTAAATACAAATATTTTTCTTTTGTGATTCTTTAAAATAAATATAGGCAATTTTAACCTTCCTGATGGATTCTAAAACTTTGACTTCTGAAGTGACTGTTGTCTTTTTTTATATATGTATTTCTTTTGGAGTTCCTGTGGCAGAGCTAATTTGTAATATTTGGATCTCTCACTGAAGCCTGCTGTCCTTTATGACAGTTTTGCCCAGGTTGCCAGTTGTTAGCCAGGTGTCATTGTGTCATAACATCTCCTGTGTGCTTCAATCTCTTTAGGGGCAGCAACCTCCAGTATCAAGTCAGCCTCTAGGCAGCAAGTAGCCTTGTGCATTTTGCATGCTGTGAGTAACTGGTACCCTAATGTCTTATTCAAGGATCCTCCAAAATGCTTATATTTTCTTTTCATTAATCTAAGGCTAAATTCAGAAACTTTATATTATGTTTCTCAAAGCACAAATATTTGACAGTGACATGCCTGTTGTTGAGAACTGGTCATTTTGAGAGACTTTCCAAGACCTTGGTAAATCATGTAGATTTAAGAGGATTTGCTGACATCTGAGATGCATGCTGATTATAATTAGATTACATCTTCATTTTTCATACACTTTTCATTACTTTTTCTTTTATAGCCATTTTTATGCAAGTGGCATGTCTGTTAGTAAGCTATCAAATAGCTGATTTTTCAGAAGAGCTGGAAGTTTAATGCTTATATGCATGCTTGTTTTTCTGAATTATTTTTGGTTGTCATTTTTTCAACATGCAGTAGACACAAAAAGAAGAAAAGAGTGAATAAAAGAATGCTTAACATGTATCAAATGTAAACTTTGATGATATATGTAAATACAAATTTACAAATGCATGCATACAGATGGCAATTCTGATTGCAACTGAAACACTTGTAACAGTATTTTTGCGATCTGTCAGGTTGTTTAAAATTATTTTATACCAATCCTAGGGTTATATTTGGGTAATTATAGGCAATTATCCAAAGGTCTTTAAGAAGCTTGTAAACATTACACAGTCTGTATTCTTTATGAGGGAATGACATCTGTCTTTGTGAGGTACCGCTAACTGTTGGTTATAATTTATAAAATGATAGTTGCATGTTGTACAGTAAACCAGTAAGAAAGCAGTGAGTGAAATCAAGATTACTAATTTGCAATAAATACTTCCAGTCATTCAATGTCACTCCCTCCTGAGGTTACAATGATTAGTAAGCTGAAAATTTTGGAATTTCAGTGGTCTCCTACTGGAATCATCATTTCAGATTATGATTCATGCAGAGCTTTTAAAAACCTTACAATTCTGAGAATAAAATGAGCTCATAAGGCTGTAATTGGAATGAGTGCTCCATTTTTGTAGTGGCCCCAAGGAGCTTGCTGTATCTCCCCAGCTGGTGGCTGACTGTGACTTCCATTGGAGTCCATTAGTAATGGGATTGAATCCTTCTGGCTGGCTACTGGTCAGTATCAAAAGCCACTTACATCTGCTAGGGCTAATGCCTTGTGCCTTCTAGTAGAAGGACAAGAGGTGAGTAAAACAGGACAAGAACGTGCATACGTGTCAGACATGTTTTCAACCTTACAGGAAAAGCCTTGGGACAGGAAACTGAATACTGAATACAAATTTTGCCAGTAAATACCACTCCGTGTTTCTTCCTTTTTTTTTTTTTTTTTTTTTTTTTTTTTTTTTTTTTTTTTTTTTGACCACCCATGCATGCCAATCCTCCTTTCTAAAATACAGCTCCAAGAAAAACTGACTTTTGGAGACTTGCTGTGGTTGGGAAATATTACTTTGTTTTCCTGAGTGAAGTAGTGTTCAGACTTCTAGTGTCTTTTAGCAGTGTGCAAATTTGTGGGTTTTTTGAGTGTTTTGTGAGCTGTTAAATCTGAAAGGCCCAGTGGCAGTGAGGATGTGGGCACATCTTCCTTAGAGCAGATTTTACTTGTACATGTGGGAATGAATTAGCTTCTCTTCTTCTCCGGTATTGTCTTCCTAGTGCAACAGACTGACAGCAGAAGAGTGTAAAACTGTCTTGGAGGCAGATCTGATTCAAGGTTGTAATGGAATTGGAAGTGTGTGCACATAATTGTATCCCATTATTTTTTGGTTTTGTCTGTCGGACAGCATTCTTCAGATCCTTCTGCTGAGGACAATTCCAGAATATGATCAGATATGTTGTTGTTTAAAAACTTAAACCATTTTCTCAGGTTAGGACTTCTCTTTTTTTTTGTCCTTACAGTGGCTTTTTTCTTTGACACCTATTTTGACTTCCACTTTCATTCTCAAAACACAGAAACAAGGATCTTATTTCCTTATGTTCTTTTCTGAATTTCTATATTTACTCCCTATGTCCTAATAATTTTATTGAAACTTCTTATTCTTATCCTGGTGACAGTCAACAGTCTTATTGTTCATGAAGTTTGAGGCAGAAGGTGCAGTAAGACCATCTGGGTTGAGTCATGAGTCACCACATTGCCTTTCTTTTCAGTCCAGTGACTTCTAACTTGACTGCATCTACTGTAGTAATGCCCAGTCTTGTTGAACGACAAGATGTACAGAACCAACTGTTGTTCTTTTTAACTTTTGCCAGAGGCTAACCACTGTTACTATTAAAAATGTCTGCCTTATTTATACTTTGAACTTGCCTGGCTTTAGATTCCAGTCATTGTTTTTTGTTATGTCTTTTTCCAGTTTGTTGAAGATACATGTCATTTTCCTTCTTGTGTAGGTGCTTGTACATATTAATTGACTCTACTTTTTGTTCCTTCTTTTAGTAAACTAAACAGATTGATCTCCACATTCTACCAAAAGGCATTTTTTCCTGACGTCAGATAACTCATGTGATTCTTTTTGCACCATTTTCAGTGTTTTAACATGGTTTGAAATATAAAAACACTAGAATAAGACAGTACTTTAGTGTCTGTCTGTCTGTGTCTGCATTCAGGTAAAATTGCCCTGCCTTCTGCCGCTGTTTCTTACTACGTACCCATCTGTATATACAAAAATCAGATTAGTCCATTCTGCCAAAGCAGCATGCTGAGATCTAATGTCCACCCTGTCCCTGTAATCCTTTTCAGAAGCTGCTTTTAGAGAAAAAGTTGCCTTAGTCCTTGTGTTTAACTGTGTGTCAAATGTGTCAGTGTGTTTTTTGTTCAAATGCGCCTAGTTTACTAAGCAGTCCAGTTGTATAGACTTTAGTAAGCTCTGTATGATTTTATTGTCCTCAATATTTTTCATGTCTCCAGGCTTGGTGTCACTTGCAAGTTGCACTGGAAATTTATATATGTTTCAGACATGAAAATTCCAGTGGCTTCAGGGCCAGTATCAGTTCCTCTAGATTCCACTTACCACAGAATCAGAATGGTTAAGTTTGGAAGGGATTTCTGGGGATCAGCTGTCCAAAGTCCCCTCTGAAGCAGGAACATCTCAAGCAGGTTGCACAGAACCATCTCCAGATGGCTTTCAATATCTTCAAGGGTAGAGATTTCACGACCTCTTTTGGCAACCTGTGTTAGTGCTCAGTCACACTCTGAAAAAGTCCCTCCTGATGTTCAGAGGAAACCTCCAGTGTTTCAGTTTGTGCCATTGCCTCTGGTCCTTTCACTGGCTACCAGTGAAAGAAGCCTAGTTCTATCTTCTTTGCACCTTCCCTTCAGTTATTTGTACATATTGGTGAGACCTTCCTTGAGCCTTCTCTTCTCTAGGCTAAATAGCCACAGCACTCTCAGCCTTTCCTTGTAGGGGAGATGCTGCAGTGGCATCATTACCTTCCTGGCTCCTTGCTGAACTCTCTCCAGTTTGCCCATGTCACTCTTGCTTTTAATTAAAATACTTTTCATGAATAGTTGCTTTTGGGATGCATCATACTGTAATAATAACTACTGTTAACCTTTGTGCTAGAAACTGTACATGGTTATATGCATTTAGAATGAATGTTTAATATTCAGCCCTTACTTCCATTTCCTTTAGCTTGGTACTCTATACTTACACCTACAGTTATTTTTTTGTAGGAAGTGAATAGGGTTTTGAAAATTTTGAATATATGCAGAAGCTGTTAATGTGACACTTAAGGTGCTACATGTTAAACACGTAGGAGAAAATGGAAATTAATCCCATTGTAGAGTGAATTAGATCCAGTTTTGTATCTACAGAGGGTTTTGTTGCTGTTTAAGTCCTCATTTGACTTATGAATTTTAATGTTTGTGTACTCCAGTGTTCTATTCTAATTGGAAGAATGCTGTAGGGCACAAGTTAGAATTCATTTGTATTTATCTAGTTTTAAATTATCACTGTGACTTAGGAATTTGAAGATGAAAGAAATTGCTGAGACACAGCAATAGTCAATAGTGCTAAACAATTGATATAATAAAATTTATTTTTCTCAGGCCGTAATAGAACTAACATTCTTACTCAAATTCTTTATGACCCTAGGCTTGCACTCAGTGATTGTACACTGCTGCTTCAAATTATTTTAGTTGCAGTTGAGTGAAGTATCTTTTCATGCTGTGTGTCCTAAACCAATGCATATTATCCCTACACTTGCTCTGTGAGTGTTGCAAGTTGCTGTTTTGGGCAAACTGTCCTCTGTGTAGCTGTCCATGAAGCTCTTTGTTGAGAGATACAGAGGGAAATGTAGCTGGACTTCACATGCTCTCGTGTTTGCCAAACTGAAAATTTGCTGTAAATTTGTCATTAAGAAGCTTTTGTTTAGATGCGGAGAAGAAAAGCAAAAGCAGCTAAGATGGATATGTAGACTCAGGAGTAAAGTATAACATTGAATTCTATTTCTTTTAATTTTTCTCTCTAGATTCCCTCTGGCCAAAGATTCGTGTTCCCCTGAAAGTTGTTAGGACTGCAGAAAACAAACTTAGCAACCGCTTCTTCCCTTATGATGAGATTGAAACAGAAGCAGTGTTGGCTATTGATGATGATATCATTATGCTAACCTCAGATGAACTCCAGTTTGGCTATGAGGTAAGAGAATTGATTTTTTCCCCGTATCTTAGGCTGTTCACTTCAACATTGTATATAAAGTGGAGGAAGCTCTGCAGTCTGTTGATTCAGAGTGTTGCATCTCTCTTTTTATAATGGTTCAATGCTGACTGAAATAGTTTCACAGATAGTCATTACTTTATTGAAAAACCTGCCAGATAAGAGGTTTTCAGTAACTGGCACTTGAGTGCCAAGAGACTCCATAAAATGTTGTAGTGGAATTAGTGTAGTGGAAGCAGTCTGAAGACTGAACTGCATCCTTCTTAACAGGTTCAGATAAATCAGAAATGCTAGCCAAGTGAACGTGTCTTGATGGACAAGACAAGTTTCAGAGATTAAGTGCTGGGAACAGAGGAGGCCTCTTGAGGACATGCTGAAGTAAGGTAGAGTGCAGTGAAAAAAAGAACTGGAGAATTTCAAGAAGGGGACACATGGATCATGTGCTTGAAATGGCAAAGTTTCAACAGCTGCTGATGTGATGAGGGTATGGACAAAAAGAAAGCTTGTCCAAATCAGTTAGCCATGGCGGTACAAAGAGGTGACAGTCCTCATAGCTACTTGAATTGTTTGTTAAAACTACACTTGAAGCAACACTGATGCCTTCCTTCCAAAACTATGTTTTGAATTAGGCAATTTTTATCTTCCATTTGTATTTGAGTGTATGACACAGGCCATAATCTAACATTACTATTATATGTGTGTATTTAAGACAAAGATGCTGTATTTGTAAACAAATCAGAAACATTAGAAAATGTAATACCATATTTTAAGAAAGCTTTGAATTATTTAGTCATACCTGTACATACATTATCAACAGCAAAACAGCATTGGGCTTCCTGTGTGAGAGCTAGAACATGAAACTGTTACCTAAGTTGAATGAAAACTGCTTCTCTAAGGTGGAGAAAGCTAGTGAAATGTGTTGTCCAATTTTTAGCAATCTTATATGCAGTTAATACAAGATGATTTTTAAAAAAAATATGTTGGAAGTATTTCTTTAACATATGTACATGTATGGTGAAATATTGCTCTTTCTCCCTCTTGAGTAAAAGAGACTTTTAGCAAGTAACAAGCTTTTGGACTCCAGAAATGTCTTGTGATGATGTAGGTATGCTGAAGTAATAACAAAGATGTTAAGTAGTGGGGACCGAGGTTTCATCTATCATGTGTGTCTCCAGAAAGGAAATACTTCCCTTGCCAGGTTGAGAGTAGTGGGTTAATACATGAAGTGTGAAAGATGGAAGGAAGAGAAGACAACTGAAGGAAGGAGATTTTGGCTATACAGAGCTTCTCTATACTTTGTTGTCTGCACTGAATGTTTTAAACACTGTACTGCAACAGCAGAGCAATCAAGTGCTGGCAATTCTGCAAGCTGACTTACTTTTGCCTTTGCTAGTGCTTATAACTACTACTTCTGAGGGTGATCTGATGGGATGAAAGATAGCAGATCCCTAATGTGTATGCTGCATAAATCCTTGCTCTACTTGCAGTTTGATTTCCATTTTCATAAAGCTGTCTGAAATAAAGTGACTAAGGGTAAGGAGTGACTTACCAAAGTCACCTAAGTGACTGCTCTGCTATTGACAGAGCAGGCTTGAAGGGCTTTGAAGCAAAGATTCAAACTGCAGCTGAGTTCCAGCTGTGTCAGCCAGAAGTCATACAAAGCAGAACCTTGGTTTTTGTGTGTCTGAACTGTTAATTTTAACACCCTCAATGGACAATATCTGTAACATCACATATATTGAGTCTGATCACTCACACAGAAAGGAGTTATCCTCATGAAAAATAAAAATAAGGCAAAGAAAATTTGGTGTGAATTCCCCTGTAGTCAGTGTAATTGGGGACAATTGGGACCTGTAACTGTTCATCTCCTAGGATTAAGTCTAAAAGCTCTAGCAGTTTGATTGTGCTGGCTCAATTTATTTGCCTTACGCCCATGTGCCTTGGTTGCAGGGACTATCTGAGTAACAGTCCTTATAGTCTGTGTGTGAATGTAACTGTTTGGACATGAGATTGTTTAGTTTGGCAGACTGGAAACTATTTACTTTGCAGTTTTTTGCATTTTATTATAAATCCTATTCCTTTTTGATTCTGGGAAGTCAGCTTACTGCACAGTAACATTGATGGAAAATTAAAGTGGCGTATTGAGAAGATAGTTGAGACAAACCTTTGAGTAATTTGAATCCTTATATTTGGGGTTGACTTCACTACCCCACCCCCTCAGTAAATTAAATGAATAGAAATGTCTTTGAATACAGAAGCAGAGCCAATTATTCTAGAAATACACAATTTTCCTTGTATAGGGAGTGGGTGATGTAACTCCTACGCTCTGGCACAGAAATCAGGGGCTGAAGATTGATCTTTCCTGTCCTTGAGTGTCTGTGACTTGCTTGACAGGCCTGAGCTGGCTCCCAGATGTTAAAATTGTCCTC
The DNA here is from genome assembly GCA_013401135.1 of Cettia cetti. NCBI lineage: Eukaryota > Metazoa > Chordata > Aves > Passeriformes > Sylviidae > Cettia > Cettia cetti. Next base: position 57,975 of record VZUI01052752.1, read on the forward strand.
AGCCTGTGATAATTTATTTATCTGTTTATGTGTGTTACCAGAAAAGTATCTCTCAAACTCTTGACTCATTTGCAGGGGAATCCAGAGGGAACAGTAGCAGCATATAAGGTTACTAGAAAGTTTTCTTTTAAAAGTAGGTCTGCTTCTGCTTTGGTCATATGAAGGGCTGGAAACGTGACATTCAGTAATTTTCTTTTCTCTCCTGACATCCTTGAGACTTTGCATTTAAACGTGTGGCAAAACCCCCTCTGTCACACACTTGTCTGAATGTATAGAGCAAGCTTAAAAAAAAAAAAACCCAGAAAACTTTGATCTCTGTACACTTTCAGCCATAAAAAATTATAGTAACACTCAAAGTGTCAGACATTTTTTACTTGTTAAAAGTGAACTATTATGGTACAGTGATTTATGACCTTGCATAAATCTATTGGAGCAAGCAGAAAAACAGTCCCTGTGTGCTGCTGTGTTAAGGTAGCAGAAGAATACTCATGACATTCTGACTCTGAAAAAAGTAGTTCTGTTAAGTTACATGACTTGGGACCCTGAAAAAAAACTTATGTCTAGATAATTTTTTTTTCCCACTTACTGAATTTTTGTTGTTCACAGAGAGAGTATCAGAGAGACCCAAGAAATGGAACAAGTATTTAGATTATCATAATCTTAAAAAATTAAAGCAGAACCATTGGCTGCCTCTGAATTGCCTGGTGTTTGAATACAAGACTGAAATCAAGCATTGTAGCATTCCTGCCTCTGTGTCTCAGCTGGCCTTGAGGCAGATGTCTTAGCATCAATTTCTTATCACATGCTTGTGCAGCACTTTATCCTTAGAGAGACAAAGTATTCTCATTAGATCAATAATAGAAATAATTTAAATGGGGATTATTGTTCTGAACCCATGTTTTTTGTTCATAAAATGTACAGTTTGGTGCATTGCTAAATTTGCATTTTTCCTGTTGAGAACTTTTGGCCTTCTGTTGGTAGATGATCTTATTCTGTCTCAGAATTGTTTTTCAGTGCTTCATGTCTCTGGCATTCTTTAAAAAAATCTAATCTCTGTCGAATTGCATATTTTGCTAGGCTGAAATTTTCATGAAGTTTGAATGCCTTCTTCAGAAGAATTCTGCCATGCTCATTTTGGCTTTGAAAGTTTAGTTTTCAGTATTCCTTTGTAGAACAAGTACTGTAATTCTGCTTAACAAAGGGATCATTCACTGCTGGCCACATTCAAAGCTCTTCTTCAAATTGATGATATTTTACAAAATGTGTTGTGCAAAGCATCATGCATCTTTTAATGAACTCTCTGTTTACATTTGCTTTATTTTTTTAGTGATAGCACAAGCCATTCCTTTGAGGACTGGGAAAGAACTGAGTGTGAATGGGTCTCTGGAAGGCAAAAGGAGTACTGATGGGTTGAGTTTGTTTTTATTTGTAAAGAATAGTCAGTGTTTCATTTTTAAAATATTGTCATGGTAGCTTTGGGAATGCTGACTATTTTTCTGTTCATTAAATTGCTGAAATTACATGTGACTTAATATAGTCTACTGAATTCAATGCATAAATGTTTGAGCATGTTTTGTAGAAGGAAATACTTCCCTGTCCTTCTGGCTGCATGGAGAGTTTGTTGTTCTGATGGCACAGCAAATTGCACAGAATAGTTGGGGTTGTGAGGCAGAAAGAGTTCTGGAGAGATGATGCCGGAGGGTGTTTTAGCTATGCTGTTTATGTCACTTGGGAACTCGACTTGGAAACAAAATTGCTATCATTTCCAATTGGTTTTCCTTACAACACTTTTAGTGAAACTACTAAGTCAGAACTTGTATTTGACATTTCATTTGGGAGATGCTTCATCCAAAAGTATTTATCTTCAGGGTCGACTAGCAGTCTTTGGAATAACTTGTCTGCAAAGAAGCATACCTCCTCTTCACTTGGCAGTATGTTTTTCCTTGGATGTGTCCCTTGCAAGTATTAAATCAGGCCATCCTTCTTAGTCTGAGAAGGCTAATAAGATTGCTGGCTAAAATGAAATGTATTTGTAGCAGACTAATAAATTATAGGCAACCATCGAACAAGAAAATGGACAGTAGCACAAAATAGAGAGTAGTATTAGAATCATTACCATTATTTTTATTCTGAAAGCTTCCTTATAAGCAGTAGCTGTATATATTAATTTTGGCACAAAGCGTATGTGTGGATTTGGGCAATGAGCTGGATGGAGCCACTGGGAGCTTTCCAGAATTACCATTGAATGAGCTAGTGGTGAACGTTATGAAAAAGCCAAGCTTTTCCACTAACTTTGAAAGCATTACTTTTAAAGGGAATCTTTGTTCAAAACACCAAAGTTATTCTTTAGATGCATCGAACTGACAATTTTCAGAGGCCAGGAAATTTTTTTACAGGGTTGAGTTGATATTTAGAGTGACACAAGGACATCTGCGTAAGTAATGTGCATTATAGTTAGCTTTTATTTTATGTCATTTGGACTCTTGAAGATGACACCAAGGGCAAAAACTCGAAGGGATATGAATCCAGGGTTCTGTGTTGAGAAGGCACTGCAATCCCGTGGGAAGCAGTAGCTGGCTTTAATCTTTCTTTCAGCTGCTGTTAATATGCATGCCATTTCCTCTACAAGAATTCTTAGCCCAGTACGGTGCAGATCTGCAGTGTTCTGTCAAATCCTTTGTTGAACCTCAGTAGCTTATTTTGGTGGTGCCTTCCAACAGCTGGGAGATAGACATTTTAAGATTCAGTTTTAAAACTAAATAATTAAATTTTTTGAGTCCTGGAGAGTGAGGAATAATTTTTTAAGTGTCATACATTTAGTTTTGTGTTCTTTATTAAGGTTTTCTACATCATGTCAAAATAGATATCTCAAGCCCTCACTAGCTTGCCTGCCAGACGTCTGTATTGTTTTAGCTAGCTTATGGCACCAACTTATAAGTGTCCTATGAATTCTCTTCCTTCAGTTCCAAGTTATTTCTGCTTTCAAGAACCCTCTGTGTTGGAGCGTTGTCATATCTAAATACTATCCCAGTGCTTGTGCCCTAGAACTGTCTAGAAAGATTGATTTCTGGATAAAATAGAAGTCGAGGAGTCAGAAGATCTGGTTCCCATTCTTGTTTCCTGTATGATTTTTGGCAGGTTTCCTCATCTGGATGTTTGAAATAATAACTGCTCTCATCATGGGATTCTGAAGCTGTATTAACTGACAGCAATAAAATGTGTTGAGATGTATAGATGAAAAGGTATACAGTAATGCAAAATCACAGAAATGTAGATGCAGAAGCAGTGACTTAGAGCTGATTATTTTATTATATTTACTTTGACAAAATACTTGCATAGAGTCTTTATAGTCCAGGCCTCCCAGCTGAAATGCACTGGCACATAGAAAGTGCCCAAAGTGAACTGCTGATGGGGTGACATTTGCAGGATGATGGAATTCCAGACAACACTTTCTTTACTGTACATTCAACTGTAGGGTGCCCTTGTCTTTTGTACAGACAAAAGAGATTGTGAAGGCATCCTTGGGGATTTTTGAGGTACTTTGTTCTTGTTGATCTTGCATACAAAAATGTCATTATGTATGCATCTGTTTGTTTATATGTCACCAACCTAAACCAGAAACTCTTGTAACCTAACTGTACGTTAAAGAGTCAAGGCTCATTCTTTCAACAGACCTAGCAGTTATTTGGATTAAGGGACAAATTTTGAATAATTCGTCTGCAAATAATGAAAACAAACTGTATCTAGCAAATAAATATCATTCAGAGCCCTCTAAAAAATTATAATCCTTCCTCTCTTTTTTCCTAATGCAAAAATTGTCCATTATTTAATGTGGCCAGCAGTGTGGAGAACTGGGGTTGCATTAATGATGCCCTTCTACTTGTTCTTGTCTACTGTATTTGATCCTGTAGTCAGCTATAAAATAATGTATGGAGTGACAGGGATGTATCTTGATTGTATCCAGCTGTCTGGAACAAGTCAAGGGCAAAGCAGCCTTCCATGTAGCCAAGCACCCACTAAAGAATACCAGAAATATTAAAATTTAAGCAGTTCCTGACAAAGGAAGCAGGTTGGTTAGATCCAAAGCCAGCTGTGAAAGTAGTTAGGTTGTAGTCATATCTACTGAGGTTAACATCAAAAGTTTCATTTTAATCATGCTTGGGTTTAGTTAGAGTTAAAATCTCCTTGAATAGTCATTTGTGTTTCTCTGTAACAATTATTCTAGTATTCCATTTTGCTCTGGGATATGGCTTCTCTGAGTTGTAGCATCCTTCCACAGCAAGCTTGTTCTGTTTTCTGATTTTTCCTGGCAACTTTTTTTCCAAGAATTTGGACTTAGAAGAATTTAAGTGATCTTTGCCCCACTGAAACTCTACCCTTCCAAAGCAGATGTGTTGCATTTGCTTTCTGTGCAGGCCTGGTTAACAGCATGTCACATTTCTTTCTCTTCAGGTCTGGCGTGAGTTCCCTGACAGGTTGGTTGGATATCCAGGCCGCCTGCATCTTTGGGACCATGAGATGAACAAATGGAAATATGAATCAGAATGGACCAATGAAGTCTCAATGGTGCTCACTGGGGCAGCCTTTTATCACAAGGTGGTATACAGCTTGCAGTGTACTAATGCACAATGTGTACATTAAAAAAGATCTATATGTGTTTCTGTCATTGTTCCATCAGTTTTTGTGATGCTATGATTATGTTTTTTAACACAGTTGGAGAACTGATTGCAAACTTTCCCTAGACTTCTTTCAGTTGCTGTGAAAACCACTGATTTGTCTCTGCCAGTGAAATAAAATCATTACTTACCTTTATGAACTTAAAAAAATCCTGCCAGTTTGCATGACCTGAAAGTACATAGCAAATTTTGCAGGGAATGTAGCTTTGTAGCTGGCAGGTTCAGAAAAGAAAACCAACTTTGAATTGAAATGAAATTTGTGTGGTGGTCAGGAAAGGAATAATTATGGAGTTTAGCACCCAAAAATTATTTTCTATCTGCTGAAGTAGTTCTTGTTTGCAGGCACTATCAGTTAGCTGCCTGCCATTCCATGACTGAAATATTTAGTCTTGAAGTTACTGTATCTATATTTAAAATTATCTTCTTTCTCTCTTCTCTGCAGTATTTCAACTACCTTTACACCTATAAAATGCCTGGAGACATCAAGAATTGGGTGGATGCTCATATGAATTGTGAAGATATTGCCATGAATTTTCTAGTAGCAAATGTCACTGGCAAATCAGTCATTAAGGTGGGGGTTTTCTGCTGTTTATCTTTACAAAATTAAAAAAACATGAGATACATACTTCAATTTATTCAGTAGGCTTCAATATGTTACTTAATCCTCCTTTTTCTCTCATTTTCCTCCAGTATGATATCCTGGTCTCCTTCGATGATAAAAAAGCCCTTTTAGTAAAATTTTTATGTTAACTGAGAACAGAGAATTGTTTTTTACCAGTTGTTTCTGGTGGTTATTTTAGCCATCTAGATGAGCTATAAAAAAGATAATTTAAATGCCAGCTGTAGGTATGTGTGTCTATGTACATGCCCACATAAATATATTTTAACTATTTGAGATCACCAGAGAAAAGAAATTGCCAACTGTCCACAGTTTGTTCTATCATGGCCTGACAACAGCTGATTTATAGGAATGTTAATTGCAAGAGCATTAATTGCAAGATCAGCTTTAAATGAACTTTTTATCCCTGAATTAATTTCCTGACATGTTTCGACACGTTTTCAGGTCTAGGCATTCACTCCGTACATTCATTTCAAAGTGTGTCGACTTGGAATGAGATTTAGAGGCCACCAGGCATTACTTCAATTAGCAGGGTCCGTTCTCCCATCTGTCCATCATCATTTACTGGGACTGGTGGCTGCATTTCCTAGAAAAGTCTTTAGAAGATAAAGTGTGTGCTTTTGCTGAAAAAGTTTTTGAGCTGTATGAGGGCACAGCAGAGTAATTTGGCACCTCTGTGCGATTCGGAGAGTCTTGCAGAGTTTGCCAGTCAGCTCTTGAGTGGAGAGAGCAAAAGAGCGCCTGGTGGATTAACGTTACGGTGAAGTATGGGAAGCTATATTTCATCGCTGTTATGGCTGCAAGAACAAATGGTGTTTATACAGGGACCTTGGCAGTGAGAAAACAGTCATTAAACAGGAATTAAGGAGCTTGTCATCGCCACTTCTTTTCAGTTACAGAAGGAGAAAACCCTCCAAGCTGTTTTTATTGGGCCCCTGTGAATTTTGCAGTCAGCCGGGCCAGATGGAGCTGAATGGAGGAACAGAGTGGCTTTTTTTTTGTACACCCCCTCTTTTTGAGACAGCTCAGCTTACACTACAGGCATGTTCAGAGGTATTGCACTGCTCTCTGTGCAAGGAGATTAATGTCCCTTCTGTTGATATTTGATAATATCTGGCGTGCCTTACTGCAGGTGACCCCACGAAAGAAGTTCAAATGTCCAGAATGCACAGCAATTGATGGGTTATCACTGGACCAGACACACATGGTGGAGAGGTGAGTGACCACTCTTTATTTCTCTGATTGCCCTGTTCTGATCCATAGAATCTTATCTTGTGCCTCATTAAATTAGGATCAAAAATGATAATGTTTTTATAAATTACTAATTTTGAAAGAATGTTACATGGATTCAATCAACAAAAGTCATTCCTGCAATGGGTGATGTGTAACTGAAAAGTAGACTACTAGAAAAAAGAACTTTACAATTTTTAGCAGCTTTGCTAGAAAGCTTATAGGACACACATGAAGTTCAGGTTCTTGGTTGGCAGTACTGTCAGTAATACCACATTTCTGTTTGCCGTGGAATATCAACTGTAATAAGTATGATTTTTTTTTTAAAACCAGGCAATTGGTAGCTTACCAAAGAGCAGAAAGGATTTAAATTATTAATCAATAATTTGAAATGAAGTTTGTACATTGTCTTCTGGTGAAGGGCATTTGCTGCGCAATTCCGTGTTGCATTTTTTAACAAAAGCAGCATTATTATATTTTTCTGAAAAATTAGTTTTGAAATGAAGTATGCATTTGGAAAGGCAGTGAATGCTTAGTGTGAAATACTGAAAATTTGTAAGTATGAGATTTGCATTCCCTGCTTTACAGTAAAGGGCTTTCCAGGCTTGACCAAGACACTAGGCTTCTCTCTGCCTTGGCTCCTGAATGTTTGAAATAAGGGAAAGTTTCTTCATTTTGCAGTTATTAGGTGAAATAAACTTGATATTTAGGACTGATAAAGGCATCTCACTTTAGCCTTCTTGGGCTGTTGCATCTCTCCTGCAAACCTTGGGAAAAATTATTTGCAACCATAGAACTGATGGGGTAGGTAAGCAGGGGATGAAGTCACTAGAACCAACAGACAATTGGACTTGATGATCTTAAAGGTCTCTTCTAACACTGATGGTTCTATGATTCTAAGAGGTGACAAAAAAAAAAAATCTGATCTGCATTTAAAATAGGCCATTTCAGATTTGTGTGGAGAGCTATGACATGGTTATCTTACTAGCAGTTATCATTTTAACAGTGAGTTTTTTTCTGTCCTTCTCTGCAGAACTCAGAAAATTTAAAGTGTTGTATGGGCTTTAATGAGACTGGATTTAAAAAGGAGCATACAACTCAGAAGTAAAATGTACCCCATTAAGATGGTAAAAATTACTCTGCAGGAAAATACTTGAGAAAGGGATGGGAAGTTTTGTAGATCTTAAATGTTAGCTTAAAGGGAAGCACAAGAGGATCCCCCATATCTAACAATTCTGACCTGGCTTAGAGGATGGACTATGTGAAACCAGTTAAGCTTTCCTGTGTTCATAGTAGTAGCACTACAACAACATGTGGGAATTTTAGTTATGAGCTAGGTTCTCATTAAGGTAAATGCTCTAAAAACAGAAGATGAAAAAGTGCTCTTTGCCTTGAAGTGCATTATGATGCTGAGTAAAGGTCATGTTTCCATGTCTATAGCAGTTCTTGTATCCTCAGAGTAAAGTGTCATTGACAGTTTATTGAGAACATGTTTAAACTGTGGTTTTGCTTGTCTGTAATATTGAAAAGTGGAGAATACTGTGTTATGGGAAGTGTCAGTATGACTGTAAATCCTCATACTTTTGCCCAGCCAAAGAAGTACATGGTTAGATAGAGTCTGAGTGCAGGAGAAGCTGGAGAGATAGACAGTTTAGGTATGTTCAGACTTGATTTTGTAAATCTTTAATATTGTACTGAAACTACTTGCTATACCTAATGCCTTCTTGCCCTGTGTTATAATCTACCTAAATATAAGGGAGTTATTTGAGTATTGAAAAGGGTTTATTTTTTTGAATCTTCTAAGCTAGATACTCATTTAAAGCAAATTTAAATTTAGATACTCATTTAGAGCAAATTTTCCTAACTTAGCAGTGAGTAAGGCTCTCATATCTATCTGTCTGTCTGTCTATCTATCTACTAACTATTTTCAGGTTCAGGAGAGAAGCTGAATGGAAAAAAATGCATGCATCAGGGAATCCTTGTCATTATAAAAGAATAACTTTGTACTGATAACTTTACAGTATTGGGTATCAAGAGCAATAGTTGATGTGTCAGGCAAAGAGCCGTTATCAGTTTTACTTGCAGCTTCCCCAAGTGCCTGACTCCTTGTTTTTTGGCATTCAGAAATAACAAACAGGTAGTCTGAGCTAATTACTTGCCTGGGTATCCAGGGATCAGCCTACTCTTTGTGAAACAGTTTATCAGGGTTGTCACATACATGCACAACATTTAGTGTTAGGTTTCTGGTTCAGAAATAGCAGAGAGATGCCCAGCAACTGCCTGTTGGTTTTGTAAATGGAAAAGGTTTAGAAGTCAGTTGTGGAGGTCTGTCCAGGAAAGATGTGTAACTAATAGATTTTGTTGGGCATTTTGATTTGTTCAATAGAAGATAGTACAGTTGAACTCTGTCTCTTATTAAGAAGTTTTATTCTTCTGGCAGTACACTGAATCATGGGAAAGTCAACTCTGTTATTCTTCCTGCTGTGTAATTTATTTGAAATAAATAGAAGACTTTAGTCCCCAGGGTTATCAAACTCCATCATTAAAATACATTAATGAAGAAAGCTTTGGATGAAGAATTCCCTTCTTCCCCTAGGTTAGCCTTTACATCAGGTCACAGAAGAAACTGCAGGGAGGTCTCATAATCCCTGTATTTACAGGTGTTTAAGTAGCAACAAGTTTACTGCCTTTAGCATCTTGCATCTGGCTTTCAAAATGGAGAATTCTGTAAAATGCAATCCAGAGAGCAACTGCCAGTACAGTAAATATAGCAAAGGGCTGAGCTGCTTCTGCAGCCACAATAACAGCAGTGTTGTATTTAGGACATGTAAGTATTTGTCAGAGTCAAACTAGGAAGCCATTGCCTTAAGAGGCAAACTGCCCAGGTCACAGTTGGCCAAAGGTAGCAGGTACAGAGTTACCCTGCCAAAAAGTTAGTTGGATTATAGCAGTGAGGAACCTGATTAAGAGAGACCTTAACAAACACCAAGTTCATCCAGGGGCAATGGGGCTCTCAATTTCTGAGTTTACACAATCTTAATGTCTTATTGAGCTGAGCATGACTGCATATTGTCAGCAAATCAAGGAAAAAGAAAATAATTCTTGGAAGCAAACATGCCTCTGTTGCTTTGAATTTGCAAAACTAAGAGAAACACCTTCCCTCCATATTGAGATAACGTTACATTCTCTTGGCTACCTAGCTTTCAGTGTTTAATGTTCTCAATATCCTTGCTGGCTTATAGTGTCCAAAAGTGGCAAGGACTTCAGAATTCAAGTGATTTAGTTCACTGCTAGAGATGAAATTTTTGGGAAGAAGTGTCCTTCTTTCAAATGCATTTTGTGGCTTGTGCATGACATTTCCTTCCTTTAAAAAGGCCTGATTCTGATCTTTGAATTTGTTAGTTATTTGTGGAGGGCTAACTTCTGCTTCAGCCAGAATGTTTAGAACATGCTAATTTTTTCATTTTTAATTTTTGGCATTTCTTTAATAATGAAATGGTTTCTTGGTGGCTAAAGGTATTGTACTGGCAGGCTTAAATGGACTTGCCACCAAAGTAAGAAGGATTCCATCTTCATGTTTTGCCATAAGACCTCACTTTTGATTTGGGAGCATAACCTCTGGAGGGAAGAGGTCAATTTTGTCTGCCCTATCCATTTAGTTTTGTCTTTTGCTCTGAGGGTGCCACTTAGTTCCAGTTGTGACAATGGCTGGTCTGATGTGGACACCTGCCTACCAGGCAGCAGGCTGAGATAACTAATTCATTTCACACCAGCCACCAAGCAGCTGTTACATTACAATGTCTTTCAGTCATTACTGGCAAAGGCAGGATTTGAACCAGTAGACTAAAAGTATTCTTGTATTCCAGAAACCAGTGAAGCCCAGCAGCTGTGCAAACTTCTCACATGCACATCTCCCAGTGCTTCTACCTCCTTGCCTGTGGAGTTTGTGGGTTTCCTGCCATGAGGCTTCTCCAATACACATCATGGATTAGTTAACCAGATTTCTTACAAGTAACAGATTATTTGAAAGTCTGACTTTATCTAAAAATCGGATGTGTTTAAGATACCTCACGGTGGTCATCCTGTGGAAGCAACAGAAACTGCTTCATGTTCCTGGAGAAAACACTCATTTCCTGCTGTCTGCAGGAACTACTGCACCCTTGCAGTGCCTGAGGTCCAAATCTCATTCTTTTGATGGTTCACCTTGTTATTGCAGGTATTGAACCTGGGTCTTTGCTTCAGTCCTCACTGGTGGCTCCTTTGCTGTTTCAGACCTGTGCTACACTGGAGCAGATAATGCTTGTCACAGGAGTAGAGGTTGTGTCCCACTGTACATGATTTTCTCTTACACTCTGAATTCCTTTTATTTTTGTTTGTGGTCCTAATGATTTGAATCTGAAGATAGGAAGATATGAGGTGGGACTAAGTACAAGAGGATGGGAAGGTAGCAGAAAGTGAAGCATCTGCATTTACCTGTATATTTTATTGAAGTATCACTTCATATGAAGTAGTTTTCTGACACTTTTCTCAGGGCAGAAAACGGTCTGAATTATGACCATTATAGCTTGAAACAGCTACGTGGTTGAGGAAATAATTTTGAAAACTGCTCTTGCTGTCCTGTCTACTTCAAAAGAGTGTTTGGAGCAGTGTTGAGCAGTCCCCATCACAGAACTGTCACACTCAGTTGGTGTGATTGACCAGGTCCTGATGAGGAAAATTATCCTGGAGCCATAGTGACCCCCTAACCCTTCGAAGGGGTCGGGAGAGGGTGCAGTGGTGGGAGAGTGAGAGACCTGCTCTGCGACCTCCTGCAGCACATCAGTCTCTGTAGCTGAGTCAAAGTGCTCACTATTTTTTTTTTTGTTTTCCCTTTTGAATTGCAGAAGAAATGTCACCTGTTTTCTTGTAGCTCTCTGTTATGTGTAGGGATTCTTGGTATCTGAATTCCTTAAAAACTGTTTTATGTAGCAGGCAGCTAATGTTAGCTGAGCGTTGGCTGAGGTGAGATGAGCCAGGTTTTCTCTGCCTTGCTTCCACAGGTACAGTGCCCTTCAGTGAAAGAGTTAAAGGAGCAATGTAACAGTTAAACATCTGTTTGCTTGTTTTTTGAAGAACATGGATGTTCCTTTCCACATTACTGACACCTGAAATTATTAAAACTGAAAGAGTCATCAGTGGTCCAGGTTTTTTGTGCTAATGTGATGTCTTATTGCTCAATATATCTTTATTTAGACAAGGAAAGTAAACTAGTTAGTTTGTTTAGTTTTATAGTTTTAATCCAGCTTCACCTTTAAGTTACAGTCCAATCAGCTCTGCCTATTCTCTGAGGCATGTTTATTTTTTTGTGGAAAAAGATAGAGCTTCTGAAGAAGCCTGAAAAAAGACAGACTTTTTTTTTTTTTTTAGAACTCTGTTTTCACAAAGCCTTGGTTTTTGCAAAACCTTCTTTATAAACGAAATTGACCCAAAAGTGGCCCTTTAAGAAACATGTTGGCAGTTAATCTGTTCTGGTTTACAGCATGTACATTGCTTTAAGAATGACTGGAATTCTAGGGGGAGGGAGAAGGGAAGCTTTGACCTCCATGTGCACATGTGCTGCTGCCAGCATCCCCTTTCTCGTCTCTGTGATTAAATGGATAAATCAAAGAACACCAGCTTCTTTTCTGTTCTCTCTGCATTGAGGCTCTCTTTATTTATTAGTAGCCAGCATGGCTGGAATACTTCCAACTGCAAGAGGGAAGGTTTCTACCAGTTATTTTGGTATGGGAGTTGGTAGCCAGCCCAGTTGTTGGAGTTCTTAATTATACTGCTTTCCTTTTCACCAGATCTGAATGCATCAATAAGTTTGCCTCTGTCTTTGGGACCATGCCTCTCAAAGTGGTGGAGCATCGTGCTGACCCCGTCCTGTACAAAGATGACTTTCCTGAGAAACTGAAGAGCTTTCCCAACATCGGCAGTTTGTAAAGAGTGAGACAAACCTCAGTGAGGAAAACAACAGCTGGAAATATAAGGCCCTGAAGAGAAAACTTGTAGAGAGTGGGTTGCATCTGAGGGAGATGGGAATTAATGTTATTGTCTTCCTTTTACATTGCGCAAAGTTGTAATTGAAATCTGAACAACTGCTTCTCTGTTGCTCACAGAGAATTGAATCTATTTGTGGGTTCTCCAAAAAATGTAAAACACACACTTTTGTCCAAAGGAGGCTATGCACCTGGAAGAATAAAACAGAATCTTGCTCTCTGTGGTCTGACTGGCATGACTGACCTCTTCTATCAAATGTTCTGCAGGCTCTGTGGTTAGTGAGCATCCATCCATTCAGAGCAACTGTCTGCAACATAGAGCTGTTCTCTTTTGGGAGGAGTTTATTTCCTCTGTGGCTGGTGGGCCTCTGGCTTTTGAGCTTTAACTGTTGTCTTAAGTAACTTAAGTGTGACAAATAATTTCTTCTGTAATGTGAGACAAATGTTTATTTTTTTACAATATCACAAACAAAAATCTCTGTTTTCACCTAGTTTAAAGAGCAAAGCATTTTGTGTTACTTAAGTTGTTTTGATGGAGATGGAGACACAGCAGCCGGGAGGATACTCTCCTTCAAAGCAGAGACCTGCAGGACAGAACTGAATTGCTGCACTTCTCTGTAAATCTGGGGTTTTCTGCTGCACTCATGCAAAAGACTCTGATTCTATATCAGAACGAGTTGTATTATACAGAAAATGATTTGTCTTTAGTCTTCTTATATTTTTTATTTCCATTATTAAACCGGCAATCATGTTACAGTTTTATATTGTAGCCATCCATAGAGATGAAGTATTAAATAAATTTTTCATGTCTGAATCCTCTTCAGCAAGCAGCGTACTAATTTTTAAAACACCTATATTTGCAGAAATTCACAGTTCCAGCTTCACATGTGTATGTGTAAGACATTGTTAACACACACTTACAAACTCCTGTAAGTTACCATTGTTGGAAAAACTATTGTGTCTTTGCTTGTAATTTAATGAACCCATTGCCACAGACTGAAGCATACAGCTTAGGAAGTCTTTTGGAGAAGGTTTACATTTCTTAGGAGCATTTGAATTGTTTCTCCATACTGAAATGAACTTGAATGAGAAAGCTAGATGCAACAAAATCAGAAAGTTGCCTGGACCATTATTCTTGCCCTTCAGTATTAACGAGAGTCCTAAGTTGGGCTGAGAAAGCAATCTCTTTTCTAGCTCCACTGATAAAATGTTTATTACTAGATAAGTGTGATTTCACTGGCTTTTGAAACCTCTGTTGCTGCTGGTTACAGACACATCCTATTTGATGGGCTGTTTTTCTGTTACAGTGCAAGCAGCCTTATTCCTCAGATTTGCCAAACCCCAAACAATAGGACAAGTGTTAGACATCATGGTTCTCCCTCTCTCCTAAGCTGGATACGCAGCAATGACAGAAACCAAATGAAAGTCAGGCTAGAAACAGGAAACATCTGCTCCTATTTGTCTCACCCCCACTAAGGCTTATCTTATTGCCCAATGCAGTGGATGTGCTGCGAATGAAAATCATATTGGAACAATAGCTTTGAGGGGATGCTTCACTTCATAACCTCCCTGGGATGTGCCTGTAAACTGTATCATCTGACTCTCTGGGAGTGTTTAATTACTAGTAAATGTTTTTTGCTGCACTCTTTGTTTCATTCCTGAGTTGCTATGGGAGCTAGAAGGATAGCTGTTGCAGTGACAACTGCTGTCTGCACAGTGGTTATTACAAGAGAGGGGAAGGTTTGTTGCTCATTATTTCTCCTTTGCAGCCTTTCAGGTTTATTAACATGAAACTTCTTATTGAATCTTCCTGTTGATTTATGTGCTGGTGCTTGACCATCAGGAGATAGCAGCATTATTTTCCTTGGGAAGTTTGCTTTAAAAGGGTAGCTGTGACATTGCAGTAGTGCACTTCAGTTTTAACTGTCCTTTTGGAGCTGATCTTAGCTTGGCAGGCCCTAGCAGTTTAACTGTGTTATAACACCTTCCTTACAGAGTTGTGAAGCTGCTGTGATTTCTTCATTCTTTCTCAGTAAGCCAGTAGAAGTCCGTTTTGCACGGAGTCTCAAAAGACACTGAGGATTTGAAATAGTTGAATAGTTGAATATTTTTAGATGTAGAAAGCCAAACCAGTCCTGCTAAACTGAGCTATAATCTCCAGTCAGTAAAAAGATAAGAGGTCTTTGTGTCTACATCCAGGAGCATCTGAGTAGTTTCCCCATGCACAAAATGTCCAGTGACCCTTAACAATCATGTTTTATCCTTTGGCCTTTTACAGTTGCTTTTATAGGGCTAGCTCATTTACAACCCCATTTGTCTCTGTTTAGTGCCATGGAGAAAATTGGGTAATTGACCATAAAGAAAAATTGTAAAATTGCCTACTTACTTGCTCTCTGCATTTATGATTGTGATGTTCTTGATGCAAATTCGGTAAAGGTAAGGTGTAATTTTATATCTAATTTGGAATGGGGTTTTTAAAAATCTTTAAATTAAGATAATTTTAAACTTTTCATTGTACATACAGTATGCAAAAATGCTTAATATTTGTGTATTAAAAATTAAATCACGAGTGTTTATTGTATTTCACTTCTGGAGTAGCACAAGAAAACGAATTAATTCAGAATGGTGAGTTTCAGTGACAAGCTCTTTAACTACATAAAGCTGTGTTAAACTTGAATATCCTCAACGCACTTTGGAAAGATCTGTCAATATTTTGTCTTTCCCATAACTGTAGTTTGGTGGTTGTCTTGAAAACAGAAGTTTGGTCTGCATGAATTCATCCCAGTCACCTTTTGGGGAGAGTAGTTGTTACTCTAATTTTCTGCCAAGATTTGACAATGGCATTTATCTTGGAGAAATATGGAACAGATTTTTTTTTTTTTTTTTTTTTTTTTTTTCAGAGAGGTACAGCAGATGTTAAATAACTGTGCTTTTGAGAAGAGATCTTTGGCTGAGTCACTGAGATTGTGGAATCCAATGTCGTGGCAGCTTTTTGTTTCCAGAAGTGCTGCAGCACAGTCCCTGTGGATCGTGCCACAAAAGGGCAGTGTGTGCACGGCACACCTTGCTGCTTGTGCATAGCAAGGGGGATGTGCTTCAGGGGCTGCCCTGCCAATCATGGGGAGTCCTAAGGTAGCTTTCTTTAGCAGCAACAACTCTTCTTCCTTCCTCACAGCTCCACCATCTTATTGCAGGATACAACAATTCAGGCCCTAATGTTCCAAATGACTGTCCTTCCATCTCTAGCTCCTGCTCTGGAACCTCCTGCCATCCATCATGCTTCTGCTTGTGTGGTTCAAATCTGCTTTACTCTAGCAACAAGTTTACCACTCTTAATTATCCATTCAAGCACCTTTTAAACACAAGGACATTGGAGACAGATGTCAAAATAATTGTGAGGTGGGATTTAAGTGACGCTCAGTACTTCTGACTCATTTTGCTTTTAGGCTGTATGGTTGAGTGTTGAGCATTCTAGCAAGATGCTATACTGAGACACATGAAAATGGATTTAGATGGGCATTTTTAATGTTAAATATACCTCCAAGATTTGAATGCCCTCCAAAATGGATGTCTGATACCTTGGGTACTCCTCACAGGTAGAGCATCTTTTGATCAGGAGAGATCTCAAAATGGTTAATGGGTACTGCATAAATCTGTCCAGCCTTCTTACATGGAAGCTGCTCTCACAACCAAAGCACAATACACAGAAGAAAAACTAAAATTGATGGTGCTGATGAGAAAATGGCATCGGACAGAGTGAGTATGGATTTTTTCTTTTATTCTCTTTGAAGATTTGCATACTTAAATTTTACTGTGACTTCTGCAAAACATACTCTTTTGTAAACTAAAATGTGAGCTATGTGTAGTTCCTGTAGTCGTGGACAGTCTCGTCCTTGTACTTAAATTATAAAAAGAAATTCTGCAAACTGTCATTTGATTAAATCTATGCTAGAAAATGAGCAGTTTTCCAATTCCAATTGCTCACTTCAGTCTCATTGTGAAGAGCTGAGAAGAGCAGAGCAAACCCTGGCAGGTATTCCACCTATACTGCCTTTTCATTTCAATTTTTAGGCTGAAAATAATAATTTCTGTCAAAACCTGCCAGAAAATGCCAAACACAACACTCAGTAGGATCTGCAAGTTATCCCATGAGCAGGTGGTTACTTCAAACCTCTTGCTAACATTGGCTGTGACAATGAGATAGCATTTGCTTAGCAGAAAATTCAGGTAGAACGCTTTTGCTTTACTGTTGAGTCATAGATCCTTAAGTTGTATCTCATGCTGTTTGGGAGTGCCTGTAGGACTGAATAAGTTCTTTTTTTGATGCCTGCCACTGCTGTATCTAAGTGCAAGAAATTGAGCTTCATGGCCCTCCTGTGTGGGTAGGATCAGTCTCTTAATTGTAGCTACAGATAAGGAAACAGAGAGAGGCCGTCAGATGCTCTTTGGAGATGTGTGGGTGAAAACAGAATTGAACACCAGGATCCCAAGCCTGGGATTTAGCAGAACAGCTACTCTTTTGTCTGAATTGTTGTTGGTTTGGAGTTTTGAGTTCCTCACTACCGAGGTAGAGGACTGCTATCCTTGACTTTAAGAATCAGCAGGCTTCAGCAGGCCCTGGCTTGAAGCCATTTAGAGACATTCCTGGTGCACTCTGTGTAATTTCAGCCTGATGGAAATGGCTGTAATGCAGTCCCACCTCTGCTGATCTTCAGGATTCCCCTGTCTGCAGCTTCTTGTGGTTGCTTTGAAAGTGAGTTATGTTTCCCATTAAAGGATAACAGGGACAATTGAGGCAATTACGTGGACTGGCTTGGAGCTAGCAGCATGAAGGGAGGGCTGAAAACAGTGCTGCTCAAAGACTCTTCCTGCAAGGTTGCCTGCTTGCTGTCTTCATTTGTCTGGAAAAGGATCCAGTAATTGTCCTTCAAATTTCCTTTAGTCATGCTAAATGCCTGTTTACTTGCATAAACAGGAAGTGCTCCTGCTCCAGACAAGCATGACAACTCTGTAGTGACCATGGACAGAGATCAGTGCAACTTAGTTATGGTTTTATTCGGACTATAATCTTGTGTCAGTGCTCAGTACCTATGAGCAGGCTCTATGCAGTGGGGGGTGTTGCGACAAGGAAAATACCAGCCTGATTATTAAGTCACATCTATTGGATTTTTAACCTAAATTTCAGTTGAGGGAGGCTGGACAAAGGTCAAAGCTGGACCATTTGACCAATGAAGGCATGAAGAACTTGGGATATGCAGACCCACATGAGGTTTTCCATGTGTCATTATGACATGGTTTCTCTTGCATCCTGTGCTTTTAAGGATGAACTTACCTCTTCTAGCCCCTCCTCTCCATTCTGTGCAGTGATGGGAACCTGTAAAACTAAAAGCTTGGGACTGACTGAACAAAGTGCCACTTATGGATATCCAGCTGCCCAGTGTGAATATCTTGTGCTCATCCAGGAGATAAGCCCATAATGCCTTGGAAAGATACCTGAGCTTTTCAAGCCACAGGCTGTGTTCATTCCCATGTGTCCTTGTGTATATGTGCCATATACTCAAGAAAACCACTGTTTCTCACCTGCTTGACTGGCTGTTTGTAAACTTATAGGTCCTTCTTTTGTGAAACTTCTCTTTGGAGGTGAGGTCCATGTCTCAGCTGGGTGCTGGGCACAGTTTGTGCTGGGTGCCTTCAGCAGAGGACTGATGGGAACAATAACTGCTTTGCCGCACTTCATACAAACAGGGAGGGGAAAAGGTTTGAAGGAGAAAGGACCGTAAAATGAGATCCAGGAATTCAGCAAGGCTACAGCAAAAGGAGCAGATTGCTAACTCAGAGCATCTGTCTTTGCCCTGTGAGTAAGTTATGAACTGCAAAGCAAGAGAAAGTGGAAGATCCTTTCACAAATAATAAACACTTGTTTGTCTCAGATTAAATGCAACACCTTTACATGTGGGTTCCAGCTGGCCATAAGTAGATGCACCTTGCATGGCTGTTACCTTCCTTGCCAATGAGAAGATTATTGAACATCCATTTGCTTAAAGGTTAATAACCTGCTTTTAAAAAGAGGAAGAAAAAAAGGCAAATCTGTTTAGTTTACAGGAATAAAAAATTGTTTTTCATTTAAACTGCCCGAACTTTGCCCTGCCTCAAAGTCATATTCTCCAGCAGAGAAGGAACGCGTTAACCTAGGAGCTGTAGCCACATCTCCCAGAGAGAAATTTTTCCATGTGTTTTAAATAACTCCTGTAACTCCACTAAGAAAGTGCAGCTTCAAGAAGAAAATGTACATTTCTACTCTGGGTTCTGCCACTATCTAGTTTAGAGAGAGATTTTTTATTCTTTGGCATCGTTTAGGCCAGGAGCAATTTCTGATGTAAACCCATACAAGCAGGATGTTACTGAAACTGGCTTTAGGTTCTCAACACTCTGAACTCTGCCAACATCTGGAGAATCTGGCTTTGAGTGCTTGAGGAGGGAAGGAATTTTTCTCCTACAAGTGAGAGGAATGGATAAGCTTGCAACAGCACCTGCATTATCCATTTATTTTTCAGATAGAAAACAGCCATGCACCATCTGAAGGAAAGCTGATGCTCCCAGACAACTGATGGAAAGGCCAGAGGGGCTCTGTAGGTCTTGGTGGGTTGCTGGCAGCTGCTGGGCACCTTCTCAGCTTTTCCTGAAGAAGAAAAGCCCTTTCCAGTCCAACCAGCATCTGGGTACAAGGACTTGAGCTCTTACTGGTCCCAGTGCTGGTGGGTCTGTGCAGTCTGAAGGAAACAAGTTTGCAGCTGAATTTATTGATGGAGTGCAGGCAACAGAAAGGGCCCTCACAGAACTCATATTTTCCCCACAGTGGGACAAGAGCTGGCGGGGCCGAGACAAACCCTTCCCTTTGTGTGGGGACAAGTGAAACGCAGAGGGCTCAGTCTGCCCCACAGCCCACTGGGCAGCTTCTGGCTGCAGGCACCTCTGGGAAACCCTGCAGAGCCACAGAGGAGGAGAGGGTGAGGCTTGGAAGGCACTGCTAAAGCGGAGCTGGGAGGGGAGGGAGTGTGATGGCCTCTGGGAATATGGGAAACACTGCCAGCCCCAGGTGTCTTCTTGTAGGGCTTCAAGAGACCTTGTGCTTGGTGCCCTAAGCATGACTGTGCTGTGTAAAAGGGGTGGTGCCACAGCATGGGGAGCTGAGGGTCCCCAGTTCTGTGGCCTCTTGTTGCCAAGTCAGCTTCTCCCTGTATTGGCTGCCTCATTAAGGACTGCTTGAGAAGGGCTGGGAGACCTGCAGGAGCCCTGTGAGACTTCAGCGCCGCTGGAAGCAGCAGCTGCAGCGGAGACCCTCCTGCTCTCTCCCTCAGCTGTGGCCAGGGTGCCCTTGGCGGCGGCCGGCGCGGATGCCCAGCGCGGCCGAAGGTGCCGGCGGAGGCGGCGGGAGGCGGGGGGCGGCTGGCAGGGCGCTCCCGTGCCCGGCTGCCGGCCCTCGGCCATCTCTTTGTACGGGGAGAGGCAGCGGCCCGTGAGCTGCCACCTGTTGTTAATCTACCCCCGGCTAATCCATTCTGGACTGCGTCAGCAGTTCAAAAGGGCACTGTTAGTATTTTTTGCCAGCTTCAATTAACGTGAGATTTTGGAGGCCCCTCTGATCACATTTCATCTGTCATGAATCAGGAACAAACCAGCCGGATTGCAGTTGAGAGGAGAGAAGAGAAGGAGTTTATTGCAAACCAAAACAACAACAGTGTTTGTGCCCCCTTGGCCAGGGTGGCTGGGAAGCAGGGACCTTCCCAGTGATGCCACTCCTTTCAAAACCTGGAAAAATAAAAATTGGTGACTGGAAATTCCAGCCCTTCACCTCAAAAAAAAAAAAAAAAAAAAAAAAAAAAAAAAAAAAGCTGCAAGTGCAATAACTTACTTCAAAAATTTAAAAAGAATCAAGCTGCAAGACTGTTTGTTCTTTTTTAATATTCCACTGTAATGAACTGGTAATACATGGTTGCATAGGCAATAACATTTCATGGCACAAACCTCATGTGGCAACATTTTAAATGATTTTTTTTATTCCTTTTTTTTCCTAAACATTTTAAAAACTTTTTTATTTTTTATATGTTCTACCCCAGGCCATTAAGCTAAAGAGAAAAAAAAAAAAAAAGGTAGCATTTATACAAGGTTACAATATTTTACAACAAAAAAACAATAATATTGATTGAGGTTTGTTTTCTTTCTTTCTCCCAGTCTCTCTTTCAAGCACTGCACACCTAAACCAATATATTATTATACATTGAAAACTGTCCTTCAAAATCAGTAGTATAAAAGTCCTAGCTCTACCTACCTACCTAGCTATGTGGGGGGAGTGGAGAACCATGTTACCAGCAGAGAGTTAAGGGGGTGTAAGGCCGCTCCCTCGCCTCCTCCCAGCTCCCTTCGGGAAACTGCAAAGGGCTGAATGACTTTCCATCCAATTCTACCTCCTTCACATTTGGGTTTAATTCCTCCCTCGGTCTGTTTGCTTTTTGCTGTGTCAGTCAGAGCAGCAAAATAAACACGGGGCTCTGCCTCTGCTTGATTATTTTTCAATCTTTTTCCAAGAAACTACCTTTTTTGTCTTAGTTTGTTTGGAGAGTGTTTTACAATGTGCTGCCTGGTCTGAGTGTACTCTGGGAATCAGGGGAATGCACCTCCCCACCCCAAAACACCTCCACTGCAGGAGGAAACAGCAGGCAGCCCTGCTCAGCAGCACAGGGTGTACTCGTGGCCCGGGCTGGTGATGTGTCCCCTCGGCTGATAGCGCAGGTGAAGCCGTGTGTGCTGCAGCTCTGTGACCTCACATGTGACACATTGTCACTGCGTGTGGCCTTTCCCTAACACTCTGCCCGTGCTGATGGCTCAGGCCAGGCGTGGTCCAGCAAAGACATATCATCTGGCAGGGATGTGCATTCCAGCAGGGACGGACACTCGCTCACACTCTGCCGCAGGCTTTAGAGGAGAGGGAGGATGGTTCTCTTTTTATTTTGCTGTCTTCCTCTCTGTAGGCTCTACCCAGGTAGGTGCTGGGGCAGTGGGACCTGAACTGAGTAGTATATTCTGGAGTAGTATATTCCAGAGCCTGGCTGGAGAGCCTGGTGGGAGTGCAGGTGGGTGGCACTGCTGGCAGTACCTGACCTGCCAGGGGTCTGACCTGGCCCCTCTCCAGGAGCTTGTTGAGGCACAGCAGCCCTTAGAGTCTGGACCCCACAGGGCCCAGCAAGCTGGAGCCTGGCTCCCCACTGGTTTGCAATTGCTACCAAATCACTAACTACTGCTTGTAGGCAAGAAGTGCCTCTGAGTACTTGGCAGCAAGTGGTACCCAACCACTTTTAAGCCAGTGCCAGGAACCCATGCTGCTCTTGCTATTTGCATTCTCCTGTTCTCAAAGCTATGGGACATCTCTGGGGTTCCCAGCCATGGGCAACGTAAGGCAGCCACCTTGTAGGATACCTGCTGCATAGCCAGGGCCAGGAGTGCTTGGGTGAAACATTTTGCTACCTCCATGAGGCTGAAGGGAGCATGTGGGTGAGCCTAGTTAGCTGGGTTGCACCCACAGAGGATGCCACCGTGGGCATGGCAGGTGTTGGGACGGCTGATGCTTCTGAGACATTTTGGTGGTGGACGGGGACAAAGCTTGCAGCTTTGAAGGCAAGTCCAAGCCAGGGAATTGTGATTCAATGAATAGACAGGAGTAAAATACTAAATAAGAAATAAATAGAGAAGAAAGTCATAAATAGAATTGAAAGGTATTAAAATAACAACAATAATAATAATTAAAAAAAGTATCATCATGGTAACATGAGATTGCAAAAACAGCACTGACCCTGTGACCCTTAAGAAATGCAGTAGCTGCAGGCTGGCTAGGTTAAGATACATATATATATATAAGTATATATATATATATATTTATACAGTTTTTCATGTTAATTTAACAGCAAGTTTTAAAAACCCTTTTAAATTAATTTTAAAAATGTGTGTAAATATAGATGCATGTAGCTTAAAACTACCAGAATTACTGCTTTTGAAGATTTGGGAGGGACACCCCTTCCAGCATTACCCAAAAGTGTGGGTGCAGGGACTGTGCTGGAACAGCAGCAGCACTCGGAGGGGTGAGGCAGAGCCCGATGAGCACTGGGGCAGCTGGAGAGGGGAAGGGAGCCCTGCAGAAGGGGGTCCAGGGAACAATGTTCCCCTTGCCTCACGGTGTTTTCAGGCAGGCTGAGGGCCGGGCACACACAGTGGTGGTTAAATTAGACTGAGTCCAACATGTGCTTTCCACATGAATTTTAAGGTGAGAGAAAGTGGGGGCCAAGCTTCTCTAAATGCCAAGTCTGCTGCCAGGAGACTCTCTCTAACAAGACAGGGATACAGCACTTAATCCTCTGGGCTTTTAAACAGCTCAGATGAAATACTGGCCCAGTGGAAGTCTGTGAGGAAAGGCTACCCTTTAAATTCAGTAGGGAAGACAGCTAAGCTCTTGAATAGATACAGCCCTCCACTGGAGCTGCCTTCAGAACTTGCAGGCTAAGGGAGACCTGTCTCCATATGCCCACCCACCCCACTGCCCTCTTCTTAGTTCTGCTTGTTGCTAATTTGCTTTGTCAGCAATAGTACTGGACTGTTCAGGCAGCAGCCCCCCACTAACTGCTTGCTGGGCAGCATCAGGATCCCCAGTGTACCTGGGAAAAGGCTCTCAACACTGTGCTCAGCTACCTGCACAAATCTGATGGACAAATTGCCTCCTGCCACCAGCCCCTGGGTGGCTGGGAAACTTAGTGGCTTCTGGGGTACCCAGTGGGGATGTATAAACCTCCAATAGGTCAGCATGATCCTGCCTGGTTCAGTGATGAGCATCACTTTCAGCATCTAAGCCACCATGCCTGAGGCCTCAGCTGAATGTTTAGGCTGGTAAGTAAATTCTGGCTCCTTGTGATGGGAGAGGCCCTGGCTATGCAGATGGTGTGGTAAAATGTGTGCTGGCTCCCTGTGTGTAGCAGGGAAAGCATCTCTTAGCATTTCTGAGAGAAAAGAAACAGTACTGCTGGTGTTTTCTTACTCCAGCAAATATATTACTTTTGACCTAGCAATAGTCTATCATTAAAGTAGTGTATTGACAGTCTAGGCACTATGGAAATACTTGTATGGCTCATTAACCTGAACCCTGACATTTGGTTGTAGCTTATTTGTAAGTTTTTCCATGACCACTAGATATTCCTGGACCTTAAACTACAAGATCCCCTAACAGTGAGCATTAGGAAAGAGGGCAGGGTGAAAAAAACAGTTTTTATGGGAATAGTACCCTATAATTCTCTTGTGAATTTCAGAGACGGCTACCCCAGCTCAAGCCCAGCTCGCAGAGCCACACAGTATGGGTGGTAGTGCTCAGCTGACTTTCAGCTTCTCCTCGGCGGTATTTCAGTGGGGTAAAAGGATGTTCTAAAATTATTCCATGCACTACAATCATTGAAAATCCTGTAAAATGTTTAGCCTTGCAAAGGATATCTTACTTAACAGCTCTGTGCAGGTAAGAGCCCTGAGAGGGAAAACCAGAGAGGCATGTTGGTTCACACAGAAGTTCTGGTCTCTTCTACTCCCTCTACACAGTGAAGAGGAGGCTGGAGGTGGGGCAACATCACCTTGTTCTCCCTTAAGCCCCTCCCCAGCCTGTTCCCTTTCCTGTTCCTGGTGCAGAGATGCCCATAGCCATTGTGTTCAACAGGGGACTGTGATGGAGGGCTGAGAGAGGGCCTGTCATTGCACATGACTGACCCCAGGATGAGGTGTATGAGGAATTTGGTGGCCTTGTGCCACTGTGGCTGTGTACTAGTGCTTGAGCCATTTCTTAGAGCAGTCTTTCTGGGGACTTGCAGATTTACATAGCAATTGTGCTTCCCTGCCAGAGCTGCTGTCTCTAAGTTGAAGTTAATAATTCCTGACCCAGTGAAAGACAGAGGAAATCTTTTCGTGTACCACCATGCTTGTGAGCTTCAACATAGACCACAACCAGGGAAAGAAAAGCCCAGGCACTCCCTGCATCATTGAGCCATGCTG
The DNA here is from genome assembly GCA_013401135.1 of Cettia cetti. Taxonomy (NCBI): domain Eukaryota; kingdom Metazoa; phylum Chordata; class Aves; order Passeriformes; family Sylviidae; genus Cettia; species Cettia cetti. The sequence goes on from VZUI01052752.1 coordinate 82,595, forward strand.
GCAAGCTTTTGTTTGCCGGGATGTACCTCCATCTGGGTCACCAGAGGGCTGGCAAAGACTCTCAGCATGATAACACCATGCCATGGTGGGTAGAGAGATATCCCCTTCACAGGCCTCTACACTCTGTGCATCATCTCACAGTACAAGATGGAGAGGGAGCAGGGTAGAAGGAGGTGGGCTCATTACTGTTGCCCTTTTTCTAACTTCGGTTTTCTTCCCAGCCTGGTTCCCCACTCAGTTGTGGGAAGTTGTAGCTCCCGCTAAAATGATGTTGGCAGTGTGAGAGAGTCTCTTTGCTGGTGCCAGAGTCCCCATCTGGTCCCCTGCCCAGGGCAGAATTTGTGTGTTTGAGTGTGTGTGGGTGGGTAGTGGGATGGGAGAAGCTGCTGAAAGGCCAGTGGGCTCTTGCTCTCTGGAAAGGCAGATTTGGTGTCAGAAAAAAATAGCGGGAAGAAAAAATGCCCAGGTTATTGGGGAGGTGACAGTGAGAAGGGATGCATCTCATCCAAGATCTTGATGGGAGAGGTGCTGCTCCACAGCCTCCCTCTCCCTGCCTGATCCCAGGAAGCCAGGAGCCGCCACGTTCATGCTGGAAACACTCCACTTACATTAACGCATGTACTTTATATGCCTAGGGTAGCTAAAAGTGCTGCATTCAGATCCCCGAGGAGGCAACTGCTGTCTGGAGTCCAAGCGGGTGGATTTGCTGGGCTGTCCCCGAGCGCTCTCTCCGTGTCTCGCGGGCGCTGGGCCGCAGCCCTGTCATGTGGCCCAGGAGATCGCGGCACTGTGCTCCTTGGCTTTCATCCTCAGGGCAGCGATGCTGGAGCTCTTGCGGTCCGGCTCGCTGTTCAGCTCGTAGCCATTGAGGCTGGGGCTCATCCCGGCTGTGCCGAAGAGGCCACCCATGTGAGTCTGTCCCACGTGGCTGCCGGGCCCGGAGACTCCGAGGAACTCGGAGACGCCGCCGGCCGCGTGGGGGTGAGCATGGGGGGACATGCAGGAGGGCACCGTCTCGCAGGGGACCACGCAGGCAGGCACAGGGGAGGCGGCTCCATTGTTGCCAATCCAGGAGGGGTTCTGGATCTGGGGGTGGGAAAAGAAGCGTCAGGGCTGCCCCGTACAGGATACCTTGGGCGGCTGGCCCGGGAGAATGGAGTGTGTCCAGGCCTGGCCTGGCAGGGCAGCCTAGTGGAGGGGCAGCCAGTGAGACGGGCATGCAGTCTGCTGGCCCCTGCCAGCTGTGGCACCCTCAGCCCTGCTGCAGGCAAAAAATCCACTCCACTCCAAAACCTGTATGCCAGACTGGACAGGGTCAGGGAGTACAGCAGGATTACTCACCGGGAGCAGAATTATGCTCCTTGTCTGCCACAGCCTCTAATTATTTATTCCTCTCCCAGACACTTCTCTTACTTTTTTTGTACCATGAGCCCTTTTCTAAGCACAGGAGACTGTGCTGAGAAACATGTGTCATCCATGGTGTTTCTGTGGTCCTACTCATTACAGAGGGATCAGAGAGAAAGCGGTGCTGTGAGGCTGCTCATCCACCTTCCTTCTCCAGCTCAAGGCAGCTTTGCTTAGGCAAGGGCTGTTTTGTACCACACAGATATGCCTGTAGAACCTGAGCTGCCCACGGCCCCAGCACAGGCAGCTTCATTGTCCCTCTCCCCCAGCAGTGCCCATCGAGGCAGCCTCACCCACTGCTGCAGAGCAGAACCCTGCAGGGCCACCTCGAGAGACCATCTGGGATTCTGCAGTGTCACTCATAAAACGACATTGCAGAAGAAGAGAGGCAGGCTCAGTATTTGGCAGTGGGAATAGGTGTGCTGCAACAGGGGGCACGTGGCCATTCAGGATGAAAGCAGGGAGGAGGTGAGCAGCTGGCTGGAGCAAGAGAGCAAAGGGCCCTTCATCCCACTGCCCCTTTCCACTGCTCGCCCTTGGGCCCTCTCTGATCTCTTACTTCCTGCAAATCGCTTTTCAAATTTTTGATCTCTTGTGCTGGGAGAGGAGGGTAGTACAGAGGGAGAGAGCAGTGTAAGTTACAAAGGCAAGAGAAGGACATGCTAAAAAGGCTGCTGAGAGCGTTCTCTGCTTGAAAAGCTGCTTTGGCATCTCAGCTGTTTCAAAAGGGCTTCTTGTTCAGTTTATGGGAGATGCCAAGCAGGAGAGAGGTCAAACTCTCCCGGCTTGGCTGCAGGGTAGCAGTGGTGTAGCACTGACTGGGGAGGCAGCTGACAGAAAGGGTGTCAGGGAAGAGGGACTTCCAGCAGATCTGTGAGGGCAGTCAGGTTCAGAGCATCATGCATACAAAATTGCACCCTTGAGCAAATTCTGGGTGGTGGGAAGAGGAGTGGAGGATGGAGGGAGTGCTTTCTGGGACACAGCCTAGCCCTGGAGCTAGCAAACCCCAGTCTGCCTGGCATCATCTGAAGTGTTGTGAAACTGGGGCTGGCCCAATGTTTAGGAGGCTGTTGTGCTGAAAGGTTTTCCAAGACAAGAAGCTAAGGAGGGGAGGTGGCCCTGTGACTTGCTTTCAGGATCAGGGCAGGAATGGTTTCAATAGGACTCAGAAGCAGTCCCAGGTACCCCAATAAGGCTGCTCCCTCCCTTCCTTTGGAGCATAAAGCTACGACGCCCTTGGGAAGCATCCCCAGATGTCACCAAGTGTGCTGTGTGTACCACAGCCCATCACTAGGAGATGGCTGTGGGAATTTGCCTGGGGAAAAATGCTTTTATCCAACCTCCATATCCAAGGGGCATGGAAACCAGACATGGTAAGAGGAAGCCTCACTGGGATCTGCTATTCTTTAGGCATGGATTAGCCTTTTGGATCTTTTTCAAACCAGTGGAAAGTCAGTGGGCAGCAGCACATGTGATAGGATGTGCTGAACAGTGTGTCCTCTGCCCAAGGGTGCTGCTCTATGTCACACAGTGCTGGGCTGGGTACCTGCTTTAAAGATGGCTGCTCTGGGCCAGGGCATGAGGGATCCAAGCTGGACACCTGACAAAAAAAACTGCCAGCCCTTCAGTTTGACAATATAACCCCGGTGTCCTTGCAGCCTTGCCTAAGGGCAGGTGGATGTACCTGAGAAGTGAAGCATGGCTTGGGGAGGACTGGGACCAGAAGCAGCATGTCCAGCAAGCACTGTGCCCAGGTGGGGGAATGCACTCACCTGGGCGTAGTTCTCAGCACGGGTGAGCAGAGGCAGCTCATAGGCAGTGGAGAAGTGGGTCCGGACCTGCTGCATCTGACCGAACCGCTCCCGCTTGCGCCATTTTGCTCGCCGGTTCTGAAACCACACCTGGGGAGAGGCGACGGCAGGGCTGTGAACAAGGGGAGCCCGGCAGTGGCTGGGGGCCCGGCAGCCCTGAAGAGCCCACCAGAGGGCAGGGCCTCACCAGGCGGGTGTTTTTGTATGGCACAGAGATGGGCGCTGCTCCACACACAAGCTCTGCCGGGGAGAGACAGTCCTTCCCTGCTTCTCTTGAGAGTCTGGGGCCAGTCCGTGCTACTAGAAAGGGAGCACTCTAAGCAAAAGGGGATGCCCAGCTCCTGGTGCACAGCCTCTCTGGGGACATTCCCAGCTCTTGCTTCCCACAGCCTGATTTGCCCTGGTATCCCAGCCCATCTTCCTCTCACCCCTAAATCTATGTTACTCAGGCTCTGCCTGCAGCTCTCCTGCTGTCAGCCAGTCTCAAGATGAGAAGTGTGAATACATCCATGTGTGCTGCTTGCTGCCAGGCTGAAAACAGCAGTGTCGGGGCTTTCCCCAAGACTGATCCTGGCTATGATGATGCCACTGAATGCAGCTTGCATTTCTCACCAACTCTCTCTTAACCACAACAAGAAATACAAAACCGAACACCCTTTCCCTCCTTAGCTGCAGGAAAGGACAGGTGCCCTTCTATAGCATCCTTTCTTTTACGCTGAGTTTTCTTTGCAGGGTTTGCTACTCTTTGCTTCACAGTGCTGCTCAGATCCCTTCAAGGCAAAGACCAAAACTCTGTTTCTGCTCTTATTTTTACTGGCTTGACATCAGTGTGGATTATTGCACTGTTGTCAGCACCATTGCTCCTGATTTGCATCAGCCTAATAGAGATCAGAGCCTGGCCCAGTGTCTTCAAAGCCTCTTGAAGCTCGTGAGTCAGGGAAACACATCAATCAAGAGCTGCTTTGAAGGCACTGAGAGATGAGGGCGATCACCAGGGGCTGGGTTGTGCAGGTCACACCAGTGCATGAAAGGAGCACTCCTAGAGCCTTTCAGCTCTGCTTCAAGTTTTACACGGTGACTTGCTGGGGGGGCCAGAGGGGGTATTGCTGACAAGCAGCTTGGCCCTTCCCACACCTGTCTGTGGGGCAGCTTTGCTGCTTGCCAGGCACCTGGGGAAAGCAGATGCCAGGTAGGAAGCTCATGTCTTTGGATAGCAGGACAAGCCAGGTGCTTGGTGTAGGGTGGGATGACAGGACAATTTTTGCAGGGGCAGGAGGGCCGTGACACCTGCAGCCTGAATCACTGCAGCCAGAAGCTGCTACGGGGAGGGATAAGGGGCTTGGGTTTCTGGTCTAAGCTGACCTTCCTGCTTGTGCTGGAAGAGTTGTTTCAGGCTCTCCTGCTTCGGTTTCTGCCTTCCACCACACAGGCGGCCTCATGCTGGCCCCTCACAGCCTGTGGTATGAGTAGGCAGCTGAGGGTCTGGCCATGCACTGTGGTCTGCTTGGGGCAGGGAGGCAATAATGCAGCTGCCAGCCATGTGGCCTCCGCATGTGGATGGCCCCCACGGCCATGGCAATGGCACTGGCATGGGCCATCCACAAGCTGGCCAAAGCAGCAACCTACTATCAACCCCTACCCCAAATCAAAATCCCTGTAAGTGTTTGCTGTAGGTGCAAAAAGCATCAGCAGGGACGTCCTAACATTATCCCAGCTGAGCACACACTTCACATGCAGAGCATCCTACTGGAGCAGGTTTGATGCCTCAGGCATCTCTCTGTTTTTCTTCTACCTCTTCTTGGCACAGCCACTCCAGCCCAGCTGCAGGCCAGTCCCAGGGCTGGCCTGGATCACACCGCTTTGATCTGCAGATTCAAAGTTAGCGGTGGTGACCCGGTTCCTCCTCAGGCGGAGGAGGCCCCGCTGTGCACAGGGGGGTGGAGGACAGGTAGGGAGCAGAGTGCTGGCTGTGCATGAGGCCAGGATGAACATGTGCCAGGCATACGGGCCATTCCCTGTGTGGTGAAGGCACCGGCTGCCTTGCCCTCCTGAGCGTCTCACCTGGGAGCAGGGTGGCCGAGCTCAGGCCCCCACAGCAGTGGGCGGCTCTGCAGTGTGACCTTTGAAGCCATCAGTGCAGTCTGTGCCCTCTTCTTCCCAGGACAGCACAACAGCTGCCTTGACAGAGCAGAATGAGGTCTCAGCCTCTGCCCTAACACATTTGTGCATTGGATTGAACAGAGCAAAGTGATTTAAACTGGCAGTTCCCAGATTGCCGTGCGGCTGGTGGGCTGGGAGGATGTGGCAAGTCATTGCATTAGGCTGAAGAAGAAGAGGGTCTTCAGTCCAAGTGTTGGAGACACAGGCACCAGACACTCTGAGAGCTGACAGTGAGCTCTGAAGCATTTGTGACAAGGTTTGGACCACTTTTTAAAGTTGTCCTTTCTCCTCTGGTCAAAATCCTTATGTGCTTCTTGGTATCTTGCAGTTGGTTTCTCCAGGCCTCCACAGTGCTCCAGCAAAAACAAGACAGGCATGGCAATGTGTAATGTGAAAATGTCAGCAAAAAACCCCAACTAATCCTCGGTATTTCCACAGTCTTAGAAGACACCTGCTTTTAAAAAGCAAATCTAAACACAAACAGAAGTTCATTTTCCTTTCATTGCCTGTCACTCCTTGTCAAGAGCGGCTGTTGTGGGATGGGAATGTGACAGTGGAGGTTGCAGTGGCTAGTGCAGCATGTCCTCTGGTGTCAGGATGGGCTACTTTGTGCAGGGGCCAGCCGTCTCTGTGGGCTGAATTTCAGTGTTAACAATTACAGTAAGAGTGTACAGTAATGTCATTTATCTGACTCCTGCAGACAATGCTTTGATAAGCCCTGGTGTACCAAATCAGCCCTGTAAAAATCTACAGAACAGGGAATGTTTCATGTCTCCATAAACATTCAGCCATATGCTGGTACCTAAATCCATATGCAGACACAGCTGATATGCTGTTGTGGGGTGGAGAGGCCAGAAGTGGCCTGAGACAAAGCAAAGAGGCTTCTACCCACTCTTGCTGCCTCTGCCCTCGCACCCAGCGGGCACTGCCATCTGCCCCTGCCACCAAGCTCCATGTGCCCTGCACAGGGCACAGGTGAATGGGCTCAGCTGGGACTGAACCCAGGCCACTGACCATGTCTGGGTAGTTGGGGGCTCCAAGTTAAAGAAAAAGGTGTTCTCCCCTCTCTCCTATCCCCTCCACAGCAGTGGTGAGTGAGGCTGGCCTCTGCACATGTGGTGGTGGGCCAGTGGCTGCTGTGGGGTTGTGCTCATGCCCTGTGCTCAACACCCCTCACTGCTCTGATGCAGGTAAGAGCTGCCCATGTTCAAGTCTCTTGTGCTTTTGCTCTCTTCTGGCAGCCTCTCAGCATCCATTCTCCCCGTTCCTGTTTGTTCACCCTGCTACTCTCCTCTCTCTGCTCAGCCTCCATCTGTCTGTTTTCAGGACCTCATCCCTCTGTGAAAGGCCAGGCCATCTCCCCTCTTGCCAGAGATGGCCACCAGCCTTTGCTTTTCAGACTGCAAGAACAGAGCCAGAATTCATCCCTGAGTGCTGAAACTGGACACCATTTTATCAGTGGCCTGGAATGGGAAATTGGAGCCTGGGATGAGAGAATTGAATAACTCGAGCTTGTTTTCATTTCATGTTTAATTTCCTGCAGGCTTAGCTCAGTCTTTCCGCTCCTTCCACCAGCCTCCCAGGGTTTTATGGGGGAAAAGGGATCAAGATATATTACTTCTTGCTTTGCTTTTTTTTCTTTTCTTTTTTTTCCAAGGCGGTGATTTTGCTACAGCAGAGTTTGACATTTCGCTCTCACTTTCAAGCCCCCGCTGCATCACAGGGTCACCGCCAAAAACATTTCATTAATGGTCCCAGCAATCATAAAGCTGGCTCTGAGGGGGGCTGGCTGATGGGTTATATTCCCTGGCTGTGAAGCCTCCTCCCAGTCCCATCCCCTTTCTCCTCTCCCAGAGAGCAGTCCAGGAGGCAGATACTGATAACCTGAGAGAGATGAGCAGCCAGGGCCAGGCTGGCATGGGCTTGGGAATGTGCCTGTCTGTGCAACTATGCAAGGGGAAGGAATACTGTATGAATAAGGTGTCTGCCTTATTTTTCTAGTGCCACTGCCTCAGACATCTGCTGCAGACCTGGATGGGCTGGAAGAGCCTCATGCAGAAGCTCTTTTTGGGACTCTGCAGCCCCAGACATGGAAGAGGAGAAGAAAGGAATGGGATATACATGTTGTGTAGGACCTACATGAACACAGCCCCCCACTGTGCATCCTTGCAGGTTTGTGGCTGAGCTGTAGCAACCTTTTCCTGGCTGTGCCTCCTCACAGGGCTTATGTATGGCTTCCACTTTGGAAAACAGGGATGTGCAGTATCTTAATAGTACATAGAAACAAGTGGCAAGGTTGTGGGGAGTAGACATGAAAATGTTGGATTGCATCACAGGGGAAATCAGCTTTGACATTGTCAGACACCAGTACAGATGTCTGGAAACTGAGGCAGGCAGGGAAATGGAACAGGAGAGGAGCCAGGCCATGGAATATCACTGCTTTACAGACAGTATGGTCATGTATGCTGCTGGCATGGGCTCTTCTCCAGGCACCAAGAACTCTCTCAACTACTTCTCTAATGAAGTGTGAACTTGGGAAAGGGATGGAAAAATCAGAGCTGTGGAGTCTGTCTGGGCTCTGCATCTGCTCCTGCCTGCAGTGCAGCTAGTTATGCTCCCCAGGAAGCCAAGCCTGGCCAGAGGGGATGACCTCCAGCCAAAAGCTGGGAGGGAGCATCACACCTTAAACCTGTGCCTCGTATTTCTGCCACTTTGCGTTGCTTAGTTCAGCTTTGCAGGCAAGTGAAGCTGACTTCCAAAACATCATTCCAGGGCAGGATTATCCCTTAGATGACCCTGTCTTCCTTGGGAGAGGGACAGCTGTGCTTCCCTCAAAGCCCATGGGGCTGCAGTAGGTGTGTGCCCAAACACCCCACAGCAGCTGGAGACTCCCAGCATTGTGTCAGCACAGCTCACTAGCCAGCACTGGGAACACATTTGGGATGGCAGCACTAGGATGCCTCTGGGCCTGCCCAGCCAGCACTGGCTGCACTGGGCACGAGCCTGCTGCTTCTGCTGCCCAGTGATGGGAGTCTGCACTGCTGCTGACAGCATGGCAGTCCTTCCTTCATCACGAGGGGGTGGCCTGGTGCCAGCCCACGGCCCAAGTCACCGGGTCCTTCCCAGCAGAGCTGGGGAATGACTGAAATGCAAGTGCTTACCCCTTTCACCATGGGGTAAGTGCTCGAGCAGCCAGGCCACTTAGGCAAGCCCTTCAGCAGCTCTGTCACACGAGCCCTGTCATCGCCATCCCAAGTGAGAGGTGTGCACTGGCAGTTGCAAGAGCAGGGAGGCTGTTCTTGGCTTCCTGTGGCAACTGGCTACGCTTATCTCAGAGCAAGCTGAAACACCTCTTTCCCAAATATACCCCTGGCTGCTTAGGGAGCTCTTCTGCCCTCAGCTGAATGGGATCCAGTGGTAAAGTGGGGAAAAACCCCGAAACAAAGGGTCATATGTAAGGAACTTGTAGATTGCACCTCTCTCGCCTGCCCTGGCTCTGATGGCCAGCCCTTCACACTGCCTGGGATGACACAGTAGCTGCAAACCCTGGCTCAGAAGCAAGCAGGAGGAGCTTGCCACCCTCCAGCACCTCATTCTCATTCCTGAGCTAAAGGAATTTCATGCACTGTGCAGCCAGTAACCCGATGCTATGCCTGACCTCCCAGGAGACCCCATTAGCACTTGTGGTGTGTTCTTGGGAAATCAAGAGCTGCATCCAGTGGCACAAGTAAAGAGCTGATGTTTGTAGCACTGCCTTGCTCTGCCCATCCTGTAGTGCTCAGCATGCTACACTCAGGACCAGTGGGAATTGCACTGCTGCCTACTGAAATGCAGCCATGTCCAGCCTGAAGAGAAACAGCTGTGGGGAAGAGGAGCACACCAGCCCTGCAAACCAATATAGGGAAGGAGACAAGAAAAATCCTGCTTCTGGTTGAATCCAGAAGTGAATGTATAAAGTAAAATGGATTTAAGCATGGATGTGGGCCTTATTTGCAACACTGCTTGTAAAGATTAAAGCAGAGGCTGCCTGGAAGCTGGGAATATTCCTGGTATAAAAGATAGAATCAGGTGTCTCTATGGGCCCATTATTCTTGATGCTAATGCAGGTTCTGGGAGCGGTGAGCTGACGAATGCTTGCAGACAGAAGTTACAGGATTAGCTGTGCTGGAGAAGGAGCTGGCCACCAAGGCGTGAGCTGCCGATGTCTGCTCCGTGTAGTGGTGCTCCTTTCTGCACATGCTTCTGAGCCCTGACAGGCCTCCTGTTTAACCTTGACGCAGAGGAAAAAGCAAGAGTCGGAGAATCATTCTTGCCTCTGATGTGGATTTCGGGTCTGCTGGTCCCCTGGGTTAAATCAGGGGAGCCGGTTCATGGGAGCTGGCACCTGTGTGGGTGGAGGTGACTGAGACCCAGTGGGGCTGTTTGACTCTCCCGCTCCTCCTAAGGTGATGGGTGCACCTTTTGCCTCCAGATCTCCAGCTTTCATGCAGTCTCAGCACCTGCCAAGCAGGAAACAAGAGCTGCCTCCCTTGTATCTCTGCATGTTCTCTGATACTGAACTCCCAGTCACCTCTGCAGCCCCACCTGCCAGAAAGAGCCCATCCTGTGGAAGATCTTGCTCCCACTCAGACTGATGAACCTGTGTCCCCTGCAAGCCTCCTGAAGAGAGCAGGTTTTGTGCAAGCTTTGTTCAGGTTGTGGTGAGGCTTACCCACCTGCTGTCCCACTAGCTCAAGAGCAAGAGATGTTTCTGTGAACACTGGATTGCTGGACATCAGACCAAATAAAGGAGCTGACAGCAGTGTCAGACATGGACAAACCTCCTTGTGCTTTCCCTGTGCCACAGGCTCTGATTAGGGCTCGGCTGCCTGCAGCTTATGGTGGGGCTGCAAGGGAACGGCAGAGGTTTTTTGAAGCTCCTCCACCCCTCACCCAGCCCCAGGATTTCCCCCCATACCTGTACACGAGCCTCGGTGAGGTCTGTCCTCATGGCTAGCTGCTCCCTGGCATAGACATCAGGATAGTGGGTCTTCTGGAAGACCTTCTCCAGCTCCTCCAGCTGGTAACTTGTGAAGGTGGTGCGGTTCCTCCGCTTTTTGCCCTTGTTGCTCTCCGAGTCGGCCTTGTCCATGGGGCTGGGGAGGTCTGTGCTGGCCCTGTCCTGGGGCACTTTCACCCCGGCCTCCTTCACGCTCAGGTAGCTGCTGTCCATTGCTGAAGGGTCAGAGCTTGCCTGCAAGTCAGGCTCTCCCAAACCGCTTTCCTTACCTATTTTGGTGGGAGGTAGGGGAGGGGAGAGGAGGGCAGGTTTGACCAGGGGTAGGGGGCAGGAGGAGAGAGAAAAGGAAACAGATGTAAATCTTTTGACCAATTTTACCCAGCACAGATGAGCAAGAGGAGGTTGGGGCAAGCTCTCCATTTCTTGCTCCCTCTCAGAGACCCAGGCAAGAGGATGAGCCCTGCACACTCAGGTGCACACACGCCAGCAAGGCCCTCTTTCAACCTCTCAACACCCACATCAGGGTTGAATGTCATGGAGCACTACATTCCTTGGTCCTGGCCACAGGAGAGGTCTCTGAGAGGTACCCATTTGCTCCTTCCACCATGCAGGTCCCCTGTCACCAGCCCATCTGTTCTCCTGCTGAATGACACAGAGTAGAGAACCAGAGCACACAGTGGGGTCTGTTTTCTGCTCCTGCATCCTCAGGCAGTGGTGGTGTGTCAGGAGAGGTGCTCCTGACTGACACCCCTGGTTACCCTCACAGATTTCTGCCAGGACTTGCACTGCTTTTGGCAAAGAGGCTGTGAATGGGGCTTAGTGCCACACAAAAGGACAGTATGAGACACCTGCAGAAACAGCACCTGCTGTGTGCAGGGCAGAGGGAAATAAGAAGTGGGACAGCAGTCTGGGGGGCTGTTTCTACCTGGGTGGCCTCAACAATTAATAATTAATGAGGTATGACATATGAGAGCAGTATGGCAGCACAGGAGGAAGAGGTTTCAACCACTGAACCAGTGAACTGGTTCCTTTCTAAGGCTTAGCAGCTACCTTAAAACCACCTTTGAGCTTTGTAACGGGATATATGCGTCCTCAGGTGCAGGCACTGTGTGTGTCCTCTCCTGCACATCTCCTGCCCCCAGTGGCAGTGGTGTCCCCTTCATTAGCAAGAGTGATGCTGTGCCAGCAGGACCCTGGTGGGGACCCATGGATCTCCCTTATCTGATGGACTGCTCTGCATGGTGAGCTGAACACAGGACAGAAAAGGAGGAATCTGTGTGAGTGACTGGCCACCTGGCATATAGTGCACAGCCAAGTGCCACACCTGGCCACATTTCTGGCTGCAATCTTTGGGCAAAACATGGTAGCCCTATGGCAGGTTTTAACCTTGAGCCACTATGCTCAGTTCCTGAATGTGTGGGAAGTGATACTGGGGTATTTTCTATCCATGCTTTCCTTATCAAACCAAGAGCACATCACGTGTCTTTCTTATTTTTTTGAAATTTCACTTTAGTCTATTTTTTAAAGTTACCAGGCCAGAATCAGTCTTTCTGGGAAGCAGTTCCACTATTTAGTGATGTCCCCACTGGGAGCTTTTCCCAGGCAACGTGATAGCCAGGGTCGTTATTGCCAGCTTAGGCATCTTAGCTTCTGTCTTTGGCAATACTCATCTCTTGTTACAAAATCCTTTTGCTAATTCACTGTATATTTACAGTTTAGCCCTTCTGTGAACAGCTCTGTCACATCTTCACAGCCAAAAATCTCATGAAAAGTGCTGTGAGAAGGTTTTCAGTGGACAAGTCCTTGCCTGTCTCTCACTCTCACAGCTGAAAGGCTGCACTGAGATGATTGGGATGAAACCAGGAGGATGAAACATAGCTGTCCCCCTCAGGCATGAGAGCAAGGTGGCCCAGATTTAAGCCTGGGGAGATGAGCTATGAAAAGGATTTGAGAAGAAAATTATCCAGGTGGTACAGAGGGCTTGTAGGCAGACCTTGGATGAAGGCAATGGAATTACCTGCCACTTTCACCCTACTGTGCTTTCAGATTTATTGCTTTCTCTAAAATTGTTCCTTCAGATTTTTGAGGAGCTCCCCGTAAAGATTACCAAAGCTTGATGTCCAACTCTACTCTCTTTGCTTTGATCCTTGGGAACATTTTGCCAAAATTTATGCTCCCTGGGTTCCAGAACCAGTGTCTAGGCCAGTGACTGACACATTGCCTCCTCTTTGAACCTGTCTTCTCCAACTGGATGACCTTTCCCACTGCTCCTGGGGGATGCATCTGTCCAAAATGGGCTGGGACAGTGCCCTGCCCCACAGCCTTAGTAAATCATATGCTATAGACATGATATTTATAATTTTTACAACTGAAAATAAAAGTTCCAGAAAGTCTGCGGCAATGGACTATCACCTATGAGACTCACAAGAGACAGAGTAATAAGTAAAGTATTCCAAGAGGTTGGGGGGGGGGGGTCCCTTTCTCTCTTTCTTTCATTATTTATGATGTCAGGAAGCTCAGTACATTTTTCCCCATGGCTTTGTGTTGGCTGCCTCCCTAACTCCTAAGTCCCCTGTAGCTCCAGCAGCAGCAAACAGAAGATCTGAAGCCTTTCCTTGGGAAGTCCTCTGCTGTTTTTTTTCTGCTTCAGGAGCTCAGTTAGCTGGGAAGTGTCTGCACAATCACACAGAGAGAGAGAGAGAGAGAAAAAAAAGCTCTGTGTCTGTTGTAATTTTGTTGACAGCGTAGCTCAAACTGCAGCTGGGAGCTGGGCTCCAGACTTTCAGCACTGATAAGTTATCTCCATCACAAACCATCAGCCCCAAGGAGTGAGGACTGTCCCTGCTCCACACACAGTGAGTACCCATGCCTACTCTGCCAGTCCAGAGCCCTCCTTTGCAGCTCAACCATGCTGCTCTTGTGCTCCTGCACTGCAGCAGACATGGGCTACTTCACCTCTACCCTCTGGGGGCCCTGGGAGGGCCAGAACCTCTGGGATGGAGGGCAGGATGGCAGCATAGGCAGGGCATGGTGTGCATCCACCCTCAGCTGAGCATCCCAAGAAGTCTCATTCCCTAGAAACAGGCTCCCTGACCTCGAAACAGTCACGCTAACTGTTGAAGTGAAACAAATTGCATACATCTGCATATGGATATGCCCAGACTTCCTGTAACTGGAGATGGCCTCAAAGTTTCAGTGCAAAGTTTGGGGTGTCTGTTTCTAATCAAACCTAGAGAGACCTTGAGTTACATATTGTGAAGATCTCTATGACAAAGAGTTAATGTGAGCACCACTGCACCCTTACAAGCCCAACAGGACCACTCTGTGCCTCTTTCACTGCTTGCCAATCCATCCTTGCCCTTGTAGCAGTAGGAGGATATTTTCTGACTGTCCACAATTATACCCTGCTCTCCCTGTGCCTTGGCTGCCTGCTAGACCATCAGCACTCCCAAGACCTTCCTTGAGTGACCCAGTGTCAGATGCCAAGGGCCAGGGACAGTCCAGGATAACTGAGCATGTGGGTCACAAGCATCTTGCAGCTCCTTTTGGGCAGGAGGAATGCTTGCATTCCCACTTCTTTTGCAGGGGATATGCCCTTCAAATCTCACCACATCTGTGCTGGGAATGCTACAGAGGAGAAAGGGGGTGCAGGAGACACAAGACCGTGTTCACCTGTGACCGTGAGGTAAGGCCCTGAGACAGCCAGGCATTGTGCTGCTCTGCTGACATGCTTCTGGAAAGGACAGTCATCTTTATCACTCTGTCAGAATGTTGGGATTCACAGCTTGTATCTGTTTTGTTCTTCAGGTATTTTGAGAGGGTGATTAAGTAAATTCTTCACTATGTACAATCTTATCCATGGAATTTAATTTAGAGCGAAGTCAGCTTGGTACATCCACAAAGATGGAGATTGGGACATTTCCAGCATGCAGTTTTGGGCCCAACTTGAAATGGTAGGTCTGCTTTGCACAGCCCATGCATGACAAGCCACAGCTCCTGCACGACAGACTCCTTCACGCTGATCCTGTGACAGCAGCTCCACAGCCCATAAGGCTGCAAGAGAGCTACATGGCCAACACAGCCCAGGGACACAGCCAGCACAGGGCAGTTCCCCTGGGCTCCAGGTAAAAAAACCTGCTGGGTCTTGGTACTGCTAATGTACTGCTCTGGCAACATCTTGTCCAAGCTATTACAGTGTCAGTGAGGAGCTGATGCTATCCCAGTCCTGGGAGGCTTCAAGAATATCCTGGAACATCTACTGGCATGTGGTAGCTCACAGACATCGTCTGTCTATGGACAACCCATGTCCAAAGACCATGGCACAGGTGGCATGGGGCTGCACCAGCCTGCCCCTCTGCTCCCACACTAAATGACACTGGGGCCTTCTGCCTTCCTGTCCAAGCATGGGCACAGGAGTGTTCTCCCCTGCCCACCCCAAATTCTGTGGCTTCCAGTGCTGGCCACCTCGGGGTGCCTCTCCTTGCCTGCACAGGCATAATCTGATTCTTCATAGCAATGGTGCTTAAAAAAAAGAAAAAAAAAGCTCTTAATGTCATTCTCTCAGCTCTTGTTTAAGTACCAGTGCTAAAATTTTGCCTACATACGGTTCAGGCAGTGTGTTTTATGCTTCTCACCAAGGCAGATTTGCACCACAGCCCAGCCAGCACTCAAAGACTTGGCCAGCCAGAGGAACCTTATCCAACTCCTGTGATCTTGCCTTAACACGTGCTGAATCCATTATACTTGTTTCTAAGCTGTCTGTTGCAGTCTTCTGCCTCCTATCTGTCATTAATGTCTAGAAGTCAGCACAAAACTATTATTTTTAAAAAATCCACATTTTGGGTTATATAGGGAAAAACAAAGTGACTGAATTTTAGGGATATAAAGACCCAAATATTTAGATTTGTTTCTGTTCAGGGAGTTAGTGCTCTTGCAGTTTGCACATGTAGAAAAGATTTTAACACTTTTTCAGTTGTATGTGGCATCACTGATTTTATTAGCAATGATTAGATGCTTAATCATGCTTTCACTCTTGTGCTCAACTGAAGTGTAAAAATGGGCAGCATTCATCTCTTAGATGAAGGTGGTATAATTCCACATAGGACACAAACCATTGGCTTCATTCTGGAAGCTGCAGTTACCATTTACTGCAAAGCAGTAACTGTTTGGAGCAACTCCATTTCAACTCTGGATAAGGATGAATATATGGCCTGTCCATTCTCCCAGACAGGCACGTCCTTTGGTTGATTCTGCAGAACCTGAAGGAAGGCTGAATATTGTCTGTGCTGTTCCTCTGCTCATAGTACAGCATTCACTGACTTCCCATTGTGCTCAGGAGACCACTGCATGAATGTTCTCATCTGCATGGATACCATCCATCTCTGCAAAGCTTGTCAAAGCTACTGGCACTGCTGCCTGAAGCCTCCTGAGACTCTACAGCAAAGGGGGGACACACACAGTGGCTACTCATGGTGGAATTCACTACTAAAAATAGCTGTGAAATACCTGATCACTTTGGGGAGTTAATTACAGACACAGCAAAGCCCTACAGAAAAGTCTACTTGTGGAAGAATGAAAGGGGGAGTGTTCCTCTCTACTCTGCTCCTCTTGACCACACCTAGGGCTCCCCTCTTTGAGAACAGCCTTATTTTTCTGATCAGAGCATACAGCAGAAACAATACTAAGGCCTGGAGCACAAAAGTCTGAAATCTCCTTGTGTTCCTAAAAGCAGTCTGGAGGCAGTGTCAACGGTCCCACATGGACAGCAAGTGCATGGGTGTTTTTTGGTGGCCCTGAAGCCAGTGACTTGAGTCAAAGGCTATACCTCCACTGGGAGAGGTTTCTGTGGGAGTCAAATTCACCTCAGCCCTGGCTGCACTTAAGCCCTCTTGTTCCTGGTTGGCTAATTCTCCTGGAGTAAATCACTGTATAAGTTTGGGGACAGACAGCTTGATAAACATTAACTCTAGTGCTGCTGAGAAGTTTACATCACAGCAAGCCTGGGGAATATGCACGATTTACTTAGGAAAATTGCTGTTCCTCTCACTTTTATTTTGAACTAGCTTTTTCCCCCCCAATACAAACATCTGTTTTTGAGAGCATGTGTTGCTTTGTTGCCTGATTAGCTGGATTCACACACCCTCTGGCTACTTGGGGAGAGCTCAGCGTTGTCTGTACAAATGCAACATGTGCTGCTTGCTCCTCTTCCATGTTTTTTAAAGGAAGCTAACAAAACTGGCTTTTACATAAACAAATCAATTCTGGAAACTCTGCTTAGAAGCTGTGGCTAGAGAAAAAGGCACAGCTCATTCCCCAAGTCCTTTTTCATGTGGCACATTCATCTGAAAAGCAGGAAAGTGCTGACTAGCAAATTTGGAAGGTACAAAAATGCTTCTAGCAATCTGCTGCAATTGCAGTTGACTTTCTGGCTCCCAGAACATGATATAAGGAAAGAGCAAGAAAATGTACTGCCACTGCCTCCATGGAGAGAAAATGAAACTGCTCCACTGCATACCATGGCTTCCTCACTACTGAATATGGAGGGAGATTATTGCTTATGCCAATATTCTGGAGTTGGGCATCTCAGTTCTCTCTGATGAGCCCATTAATTTCACAGTGATATGGTTTTGTCCTCTCTGACAGCTGAAGGTCTTCAGTGTTGCAGGGGGTGACACAGTGCCTTGGGAATATGCCAGGATCAGCCACAAGATGACTTTTTAAGTGACAATAGATGGAAGTGACAGCCACCTTGGTGGCATCTGAGCCTCATTAGATCCCACACAGGTATCCCTAGGCACAGGCTGGGGGTGATCAGCTACAGCTTTGCAGCATGCCAGGCTATGTGCAAAGTTTGAAAGTATGACAGACAAGGTGGCTCAGCTACTGCATTTTAAAATGTCTCATTTCCCACTGCAGGCATGTCACAAACAGCTAGGAAAAAAAGGTGGATTTCTGCTCCACGCTACTTGTATCTCTGCCTAAAGCAGTGCATGTGAACCAAAAGCCATCTAGGACCTCTGAATTGATACATCCACAGTGACTACCAGCCAAGGAAGATGGGCAAGGCAGGCAAGGATGGGAAGGTGGTTTGATAGGTCTTTCAGTTTCCTCTTTGGTCTGGTTTTGATACCTTTTGGATAAGTAGTCTCCTCCTTCCCAAACAGTCCTGCATGACTTGCCATGATTGCCTGAGGCTCTTGGCTTTTCCTAAGCTCCTCAGAACCAGATGTAAGCCCCTAACTGCTCTGAAGACAATTCTGAATAGATGAAATTCATGATTTCATTAGGAAAAGAAATCAGCATCACTATTATTGGACAAAGTATTGAATAGTGTCATCACAGTCATAGACTCATACCTACACACAGGCTAGTAACTGTTGGGATTTCAGTCCAGAAGAATCCACACAACCTTGAACAGTGAAAGACAGAGCAGACAGGTCCTCACTGCTGTTTGCTGAAGACTTATATCCTCCACAGACAGGCAGTGTAGGGTTTTGCACACTTTGGCACTCTGTCCCAATGTGGGAACTCTGTTCTGTGGGAACCCCGTCTGAGCTGAGTTCTCCTACTGGAACATCTTTACTGGCTGTCAGCACCTGAAGCAACAGCTGCCCAATGAATCTGATCTACCTTACTTTGGGATCATTCAGTTATCCCTCTGCTGTGTTAAGAAAAATCTAGATCCAGCAAGGTTGCTCCTCCTCTGCTTGGAAGCTATCTCCAGCAGAGTTAGTGACAGTAGCATTTAAGGTAGCCAGGATTCAATTTCCCCCTCCCTGTGCTGGGGCCCTGTGAAGTCAGGCCCTGCACCTGGAGCAGGGAAAGGTAAGTGCTGTGGAGCTCTGGGGCTGACAGCAGGAAGTGCCACTCAGAGCCTACAGTAGCACTGAGTGCTGTTCAGATGTGAATGACAGATGAGGTTGATGCAGGGCTTAGGGCTAAGCTCTCACTCTGAAAGGGTGAGCACAAGAGTTTCCATCAGATGCAGATTTATGTATTCATCTTAACCTCACCCATCTCATTTGGCCACTGCAAGGATCTGAAAAGATCCCTCACCTGAGCACTGCAAAAGAAAAGGAGGCTCTTTTCTGCAAGCTGTCATCTTCTCCAGAGGTTTCCCCTGCAACCAGTCAGTGCCTCTCTCTTCCCCACAACATGCCCTGGACATTTCCCCTACAATTTCTACCCCTAGCTGTGTGCTGGATGAGCAGGACCTCTGCTCTGTCAGGGTGAGGAGGAGGTATGAGGCAGTCATGCAACCTTCCACATCTCAATGTGTGTTGACTTCCATGCTAACCACATGGCAAGTGAGGCACCACCGGCCATCACCTGTGACAGAAGGTGTAAATCAGCCATCTAGTTAAGAAGGGAGTGGGGGATTTTACTTCCTGCTGGTGAGACAAAGCTGCCTGAAGGGAGTTGATCCTTGCCCTGATGTCTGGCTATTGCACAGTTAAACTCCCTGCTGCCAGCTTGCAGAGTGATTCACCCCATCCTGTGGGTCGGTGCCTGCCTGGACGCTGCTCACATCATTTGGTTTGTTGGTCTGTCTGCCTCTCTCTGCACTCTTCTCTCTGTCTGCTTTGCAGAAGCAACCTCTCTGCAGCAGAGACAGCTGTGCATTGCTGAAGTTTAGCTGCCTCCCACAGGTGACTTCTAGTTGCCTGTTTGGTGCTGCTGGTAGCAGGGCTGGACCTGCAACCTGAAATTTCCAGCTGAGAAGAGGGGCAGGAGGAGGGAGGTTAGGGGTATTTTGTAATGGGCTGGGCAAGGGCTTAGCTGCATCTGTATTATGAAGTCCTGGTTCAAATTAATGACAGACAAACTTCAATGGCTTGTGGGCCCTGGCCAGGGCGGTGTCTGAGCAGCTCTGCCCAGCTGAAGCAGCCAGCCTGTGGCCCTAGTCCAGCAAGGCACAGCAGCATATGTGTGTCCCTGGACTACCCCTGCACTAAAGTGCGGTGTTATGTGTTTCAGATGGGCAGTCAGACAAGTCCAAACAAATCTTCCCAGCACTGCTCCTGTGGTGATCCTTATACTTCTCAGTTTGGGCCCCCAGGTGCCCCCACGAAGACCTGGGGACTCCTGAGTCTGGATGAGATGCTGTGGCAACCCCATTGGAACCCCAGTACAGCACATCTCAGGAGGATTTGGATGCTACCAGTTACACTTGGAAATTGGAAAGCAGGAGTGATAGAAAGCTGGAGTAAAAGCAGAAAACAACCAAAGTTGGCTGAACCTCACAGAACCACAGAAAGGGTTGAGTTTAAACATTGAGACAAAGTTTGGGCAAGATTTCTTAGCAAAGTAGTTCTGTTGTTCTTCAGTTTTATACAGATGATTAGTAAAGAAAGGCCCAGACGAGGGAAGAAAAACATTCAGCCTTCCACAAACCTGCCTGTTCTTGGAAGAACATCTATAATTTATTTCCATTCCAACTGCACATTGCAAAACTCAAGGCCAGCCAGGTCTGGGAAAATTCCTACAAGCACTAGGCTTTTAGAAGCATTCCAGAAAGAAATTAGGTTTCTGGCTACCAAACCCATTAATTCACAGTCACTGGACCTGGGCAACAGACTGGCATCAACTTTTACTGGCAGAGAGTAATAGGGCAGCAAAATTCCAAACTGAAGCAAGAAGCAGCACAACCAAACTGGGAACTTGCCAGCCAAGAAGCAAAGCACAATAACCAACAGCAAACCTGAGAGCAACAGGTTGTTCCCCTGACCTTTACAACCTTGTCATGAGGTGGGGGCAGTGCTGCAGCCTCACAGGGATTTCCTGCAGTGGAGATGCTGATGCCAATTTGGGTGGAAAAGCCCAGACTCCTGACAGGGTCTGAAGGTGGCAGCAGCAGTGCCTGGTACCAGGAACTCTCATCCCTGGTCTCCATGAGCTCACGTGCAGTGCAGGAGTTACACAGTGATCTCAAGGTCTCTCTGAGCTTGAGAGTTGTTTTGAGGTATTGAGAAGACATGACTGCACTTGCATGTGTACACTATAGCTGGAGAAAGGGCAGACAGAAAAATCCGTCTAAGACTGGCTTGCTTGGAAACTCTGGTTGACCCTGACACAGTCTAAACAAATATTTTTTTCAAATTACTCAGAATGCCCCAGTCTTTTATATGTATCCCCAAAGACTGTCATAAAATGTCTACAGAAAGGACTCTGTGAACCTCTGCTGCCCTGCTCTAGAGGCACATATTTCAGCTTCAGTCAAACTGAAGTTTAATAAACCCTTGGCCTCTGTAGGTTCCCTCCAGTCTCTGCAGCAAACAGTTCTCCCCTGCCTCAGTCTGGCTCTGGGTCTGTCCACCACCCGTGTTTGCCATGAACTGCCAACACCACTGCAGCCTCTGATGGGAGACCACCATTAGTTGTGAGTGCTGGGCTCTTGCACCTCTGGTGCTTTTCTGCTGGGGCTGTGAGGAACAGGAAAAGAGTGTTTGAAACACTCCCTCATTTGTCATCATCTCTGAAACATATGTACCAACCTAGGACTCCTCTGGAGCTTTAGCTCCACATCCTTCATATCCAAGGAAGAGAGAAGGTATATGTTGACTCTGGGAGCCAGGATAATCCAAGTCTTTTGAATGATACCAGTAGCTGATGCAAGCCACTGTACTTGGTAGAATACTGGGAAACCCTGCATGTATCATGGTTTAAGGGCAATGCTTTCCTCATCCAAAAAAATACTTACGTGTTGTTCAATAATTCCCCTTTAATGAAGTTTTGCCAATTCATCAAGGAGTAAAAATGATACTGCACAACTTGACCAATTACTCTCATGAGACACTTGTGCAGAGTCCAAACACATGGTTCCCAAAGTACAGGGATGAAAATGATTTACAGAAGCAGTGAGGCAAAGGTTTATTGATAATGAGGCGCTAAGCAGAAATGGAATGAATGTGTCTAAGATTCCTCTAGTAAATGAACAACAAATTGTATTCACAATCAGCAACTTACAGTTTTAATTTTAAGTTGAGAATAGTTTCACAGACTCACAGATTATTCTGAGTTAGAAGGGACCCACAAGAATCATTGAGTCCAAATCCAAAAAGAATGGCCCATATGGGGATTGAACCTAAGATGCAGGTCAAATGACAGTTATTAAGGAAAAAAAATTCCATTAGGTAGTACTGAGCAAGGAAAACATCCACATAAGTGTGCTCTTACTTGTGAAAGGGGAGTCATGAATTGCTCAAATGGTAAACTGTGCTTGTCAAGTAATTCAGAGAGCTATGCACTCACTCTGAGGTCAGAGAAAGGGATTTCATTTCACTTGAAAACTACTTCACCTTGCAACACATATAACTGTCACCAGGGGGGAAATTAAATTAAAAAACAAAAACCCAAAACAACAACAACAAAAAAACCCCCAGAAGTAGGTTTGCATGAGCCAAGAGCATCTGACCTTTATTTCCTACTCCATCTCTGTGTTTCAGTTCTTTTCCCAGACTGTGCCTGGTGAGCCACATTCCGACAGTGTCTGCCCATCCTGCGCATGCTCTCCAGCTGCCTGACCCTGATGGCCAAAGTTACCAGAGTCTGGCTGTACAAGTCACTCACTGAACTTGGTGGTGACCAAACCAGGCCAAGATGTGGATCTCTGACAGTCACCTGCACCACTAAATTCATTTATAAAGCCATTCTGGGACCAGACTTTACTAGGGAGAAGTCATTGCCCATGATGCTGTTGTGGCTGCAGATGGTTACATTATGTGGAGCCTCTGCCAGCTGGAATGGTACCTGGCTGCATGGCACCACAATTAAGCACAAAGCCAGGGCCAAACATGTCTACTGGACCCAAGAGGATGAGCAGTGAGAGCACTGTGTGAAGGGCTTTTGTGCCATTACCCTTACATTTTTTCCTAAATACTTCTTGCTGTCTGGATCTTCTGATCACAGACACTGGACCCCTCTCTGTGGTGAACACTGCTCCGTTTTCTCATCATCATTATCCAGTGTTTGAAGGTGATCGTTATCTACTGCATGACATCCACACCCTATTCAGCAGTGTCCCCTGGGCTCCCCACAACACCCACCAAGCTGTGCCAGAGGGTCACACAGAGATGCCCGAGGCACAGTGAACCCCATGTGGTGAGGCACTACTATTTCTCATGTTGTGTGGATGGCAAAGTGAGACAGAGCCACCAGGCACACAACACACACTCTATCTAAGCCTGAGTTTTAAAAAGTACTTAGCACTGTCTAATTTTTTTGCAGCCTGGAGGTGAAAGTCCTGTGCCTCTCAGATGCCCTAAATCGTGCAATACCTTTGTATCTTGGCCGAGTAGATCTAAGCCCACATTCAATCCGACACACTCAGTCTTCAGGACAAATTTCTGCCACATCAAAATTCCTTATCCTTATCCCAGCCTTTGTTCCACTTCTTTGCCCAGGCCCAAGCAAGGCTGGACCCACTACTGGGATAAATGGCCACTGCAATAAGAGTAAATTCAGACTTGGCTGAAAACACTTCTAGAACATGAGAAATTTGCAGTGTCTTTAGTTGAGAAATCAAAGGTGTCACTACTGAGACAGTTCAAACCACAACTCCTTATGGCTAGTTGTTGGATAATCTTTCAGAGGAAAGGCACAAAGCACGTTTCCTACCCAAAGCCCCACTCCACTGTAAATCTGATGATCTTGCTCCACAGCACAGTGCAGCAGAACTTATGAAAAAAGTCATCATCAGATTTTTTTTCCTGACATGGAGAAAACAAAAATGTGCTTAGCTTTAGTTACATTCTTGGAAACAGCTTAATTGATTCAGAAGAACTTTTTTTTTTTTTTTAAAGTATTATAAAAACAGCCAGAGGCAAACAACTGCTGTGGGAGCTCTTAGGCAAGACTGTAAAGTTTTGATTAAGTTAGAAGAAACTGGACGCAGGATTGTGGTATGAAGTGTCAGGCAGTAGACACAAACAACAGTGACTCTGGTAACGCATTTTCCTAACAGAAAACAAAAAAATCATCACTCTTGGAAGGAAAGGAACTCCTGGAGTACCACTAGTTCTCAACCAAACTGGATGATTATGTGAAATATAATGACCATGAAAATCAGTCTAAATTAAAAAGCTGAGTTCATGCCCACTTTTGTGTTTGCTTCCAGTTAACATTCCAGGATGGGATCATATTGACATGAGTGACTACAAATGCGAAGTAAACATTAGCAAATATTTACAGAAATCATCTTTAGAGACTTGTGAAAAGAATATTTGTCCCAGAAGCCTGCTTCTGCCAGAAGTGCTCATCCAATTAGGGAACAAGGACTCATCACTTGTGTCCATCACGTACCTACCTTCCACTCACCACCACAGATGCCCTTTCAGCTGTCTGCTCTTTGCATCTGTTCACACTCACACAATCTGCTGACCAAAAATTACTTACAAACATCATCCCAAAAACAATCCTGTGTCCCAGGCAGGCCTCAAAAACTCATTCCTTGCTTACAATTTGCAAATAAAACACATGGGGCATTCAACCCTTCTGCTCCCTTTCTCCCAAAATACTTCCTCAGGGGAGCCCTTATTTTGGGAGATACCTGATCTCTATAAGGATGGCTGTGTGCTTGCATGGACTACAACTCAGGAAGTCTCTGCCTAGAGACATTGTGATGCCAGTGCCACAAGCAGAGCTTCAGTGTTTAAAAGCTGCCTTTTCTAGCAGGGTGGGAAGCAACAGGAGGCCTTAAAAGCAGGTGGAAAGAATGACTGCAGGCAGGATGGCCTGGGGAGGAGAATAAAATACAGCCAGAAAACATGGTCTGGAATCAATACACCTGGAAAGCACCTGTTGGAAAGGTACGTGCTGTTTCAATTTCCTAGATGAGAGCAAGCAAGACCCCTTTTCACCAGCTGTCTTCCCATTCTCTATAGAAACAAGCCTGTCTGCAAGGGTCTGGATAGGTTGGAATTTAAGAAGAACAGACAAACACTTCAGTTTCCAATGTCTGAGGGCTCCTGGAACTAGTATAGCCACTGGGCACTGGCTGGCCTCTGTTTCCCCAAAGCATTTCCACCTCATGGGCTCAGAGTGCTTGCAGGGAAAGATGCTGGGGACTGCAGTGGGTTGCTTTCTCCTTTCTTCTCATCTCAGACCAGACTTCCCACACACTGCCTTCTCAGATTTACTATCTCACAGTACATTTGGGTCACAGTTTTTCGGACTTCATGAGAGGCAAACATGACTGTGTGGGAATGTGCAATTTCTTCTGCAATTCATTTGGTTTATAGGGCTCTCAGGAGAAAATATACTGTTGGATGTAAATAATGGGACTCCAAACTCCAAAACCCCTTCAGTGAACCCAGTTATGAGTACATAGCTTCCAAGAAGCCAGGGTTTTATGGCCAAGGTTTTAGTGCTAGAGGAAACTCTCCATCCCAAAGAAGGGAGCACAGCCCTGGGCTGTGCCTGCTGGTAACAAGAGACTTGCCTGGAATCAGGGACCCTCTGAGTATTTGCTGCTTATGCCCACTGTTTTCCAAAGTGAAGATTCAGCTTCCTGAACTGGCTTAAACTACATTGTTCTTCCCACTGACACCTCCTACAGCTTATGAATCTGACGCTTATAAACTGCTATACAGTCCAATTTGCTGCAAACATGAATTTGTAACTTTGTCAAGAACATGATCTGACAAACAGAAGGGAGTCCATCTCCTGTCAGCTGATGGACTGTGGTGTTTGGATGCTACAGTGGAGCTTCATAGATTATTACCAGGCAGGGAGAGTCTGGAAGCCAGTGTGCCATCTTTTAGTTTAATGGGTTTTACCCCAGGAGAAAGCTGGGCCAGGAGAGCTGAAGGCTGGGGAGCAGAACTGCCTACCTGGAAAAGCGGTGATCTGACATCCCTTTGGGCAGGACACTACAGGGTGGGGAGCAGGCCACCTCAACCATGGTGCTACACTGCTATCACTGTCATGCTGCCAGGTCCCTTGCTTTCCCCTGCTGCCTGGGCCAGGCATGCTCTGGGATGTGCTTTGGGCAGTCTTCAGTGCCCATGTTCACAGCACTGTGTTAATACTTCTGCCACAAGATTCAACAAAAGGGAACTGCTTTGCTCACCACTGTCAGACATCCATGCAAAAATATGCCCTGCTCAGCCTCCTTCCAGAAGAACCCAAACCCATGGACCTACCTCATGCCAGGCATACAGGGAGGAGGTGCCAGAGCAACCAGTGCTCTGCTATTTACACTTATATCACATTTTTCTGTTGGGACATTTTCATAGAGCTTGGATTGACTTTGCTCCCACTGCGATGCCACCACAGGCTTTCAGATGCTGCTCCCTTTTCTTTTGAAATTCTCCTGAGGAAGAGTTCTCAGCAAAGTTCTTGGCTTTAATGAAATCTGTGGGCTAAATGAGGCCATTCCCTGTTTTTCCCCAGTGGGGAACTAATTTCTGCCAGACTCAACACCCTTAGCTGTATTCTTGGCTTTCAGGACCCACTCAGTTACCCTCATAACTTCTCCTTGGCCAGGACCCACTGGCCTCTTACATGTTAATGTATGTAGGCAGTCAGTGCTATAGAGCATGGTTTATCTGCTGCAGGCTCCTAATATCTCCATCTCTGTGGGATGTGCAATCAGCCAGGTTTCCACTCAAAAGCCTACATCAGAGAACATTCACATTGTCTGAGGTAATATTTGCCTCAGATTTTCTCTAGAAAAACCTAGGTGGTTCCACTTGATTTTTGCAGAGCCCAGATAAGCCACACTTACCTAGTGCAGAGTTATTAATTTCTCACAAGGACTGTGCTATGTTTCCTGGCTGATGTCTGAAAAGGAGAACTAGGGTCAGACAGTGCTTTCCCTTTACACTGAAAGTCATTAAAACTCTAAAGGATAGACAAAGGGCTGGATCAGTCCTGGTCCTTTTGTCACTCCCTTGTGAAGTGTCTGGGGGGCGATTCAGTTGCACACTCATAGGGTTTTGGTGCTTTTCAAAACACACTAAGGTCTCTCAGTGTGGGGCAGGTACCCAAGCCTTGAGGAGCAGCACAGGGGGAGCAGAGAGTGTATATGGAGGCATCTCAGGCCAGGTGGCAAGCAGTTGGCTCAATGCCTTCTCTCAGCACCAGCCAAGCTTCTCCTTCCTATCATCTTTAGAATGCTGGATACCTCCTATTGCCTTTACTATCATCTGACAAACCTGTTGAAATACTTCAGCATCAAGGCCTCTGCCTTGTTGCATGCTCTTGGTGTCTTGGTCCCCAAATATGGTGAAAAACTCAGCCCTTAGAAGCTTGGTTGCTATCACAGCCTCTTGGTTCCTTTTTGGGTAAACTTCAGGTCATTTTCTGAAGAAATCCATAGCTACCAACAAATATTGTCTGGCAGATTCTGTCTCAGGCAAAGGCCCAACAACCTCAACAGCAATGAATGGCAGTAAGGTCCCCAGGAGACACTGCTCAGTACGGGTTTCTCCTCGTCTTTGGGGACCCACTTTAGAAATACAACACATGCAAGAAAAGCATCATACCTCCTTGTAGTAATTTTCCATCATCTGTCTGTATTTTCCTCAAAACCTGTTCTCTCAAGGCTTGACTAAAGACTTTGCAACTTCAAGACATCATAGCAAAACATCAGAACCCCTTTTTTGAGTGTTTTGGTGCTAATGAGTTCTCACGAGTGCATGTCACACATTGCTTTATTTTCCCATCTCCTATACAATGTTTCACCTTTCAATTCCAAGCTTTCCCACCATGACCAGAGGGCTTTTGCCTTGCTAGTCAGAAAAGAGTCAAAAAGCAGACAAGGTTGCCAAGTAAGGGTTTGGTTTTTTTAATCACACCTTGTTTGACACCAGGAGCCTTTTTGAAGAACACTCCCTCTTAGTTCCATGAACTCTGCTCTTTCAAACTTACATTTATGGACGAAATAGGGGAGTTTTCATTCCTCCACACTGTGGAAGAGGGAGGTATAAAAGGACACAGTCTCAGTTTTTTCTTGCTGCCCTGCTGAGGGAGGTATCTGCACAAAAAAAAAAAGGCCTTTGAAAAAGGCACTGGTAGAACTATTCTTTGGTGATTGTGCTCTTGTGTCAGTACTGTTCCAACCCCACAGGCATCCCCAGCTGTGTTCAATGGAAACTGCTTCAGCCCTGAAAATGCCTGGCTGCTCTCCTTTCACTGTTGGGGTAGCTTTCTCTTCTCACAAGGGCCATGTGGAGCTTTTGTAATCCTGGCAAGTCTGCAGGAGCAATCCAAGCTGAGCCTCCAGGAGCAGGATCAGTGCCCTTCAAGGCCAGACAAGCTGACACTTCCCTGCTCCTTCCCTGACATTGGGAAAGCACTTCCCCTTTGCTCCTGGCTGAGTGTGCCCAGGGTGCGTGTCTTGGCAGCCTGGAGCTCATGACAGCCTGTTTATAAACCATCATTGGTTGCTATTAAAGGGCTCACCCCACACCAGGACATCCCAGCTGTACCACAGGGACTGGGGGGCTGCCCATGCACTCAGTACCTGCTGTCTTGGTCCCTTGAGGGAGGGCTGCTGTACACGGGAGATGGCAGACTCACGCTACAGTATTTCATGGACCTGTGCTAACATGAGAGCCATTTTCACCTCCAGATATTCACTGTGGAAACCAAAATGAACCTAGTAAGGCACATCCCAGATATTATCTAGTAATGGTAAGACACAAGCACCCTCTGGTTAATGTATCACACAGCAAAGCTCTTCTAACCAGGTCTTTTCTAACCAGCACAGCTGATGAGGTCCCAAAACTGTGTAGAAGCTCAAAGAGACAGCTCAGGGCCTGCCCACAGAGGCAGGTGCCACAGACAGATTGCCCAAATCTTTTTCCTTCATATGAGACATGTTTTTGAAGGCAAACACTACAGGCTGACTGACCTGGTGCTGACTGACCAGGTCCTGATGTATATGCTCAGTGTTAGTTCGTCTCCCACCTTGGCTATGCTGAGCAATGTCCTAAACCCCAGCAGTCTGGTCTGCTTCGTGCATTTTTTGCCAGCAAGGACACTTTCCTCAGTTCCTGCCTTCCCTCAGACCCATGCAAGGGTGAGGGCTACATGTTGGACTGTCCCATCATCTCCCTCTCTGGTTTCCATGATCAACGGCAGTTGGGTTCCTCCTCATCTTTGGGGACCCACTTTAGAAATACAACGCATGCAAGAAAAGCATCATACCTCCTTGTAGTAATTTTCCATCATCTGTCTGTATTTTCCTCAAAACCTGTTCTCTCAAGGCTTGACTAAAGACTTTGCAACTTCAAGACATCATAGCAAAACATCAGAACCCCTTTTTTGAGTGTTTTGGTGCTAATGAGTTCTCACGAGAGTTTGTCACACGTTGTTTTATTTTCCCATCTCCTATACAACATTTCACCTTTAAATTCCACACCTGAATGAGCACCTGTGATGCCTGTAAATTACACAGGTGATAAACCCCTCTCCTGCTACTTGGCTATTCCCATTGCCCACCATCTGAGGTGGACTGCTGACAAATGGAGAAAAAGGTTGTTCAACCAGGAACTCCAATTTTTACCACCCAGGCCAAGGAAAAGGGGATTTCCAGGACAACCAGCCACAAACCCAAACTAATTAAAGGCTGCAAGGGAACAGCAGGGTTCTCTGAATATCAACTAAATATCCAAGCCTAGGCACAAATAAGCTTTATTATAGTTTCAACTCTAACATAAAACCAACATCACCCAACTTTGCATGTGCAGCTACAGGTCCCTCTGTTTCCTAAGCTGACTTTGGGCCTTTCAGTAGATTTTTATGAGGCTTTGTCCTGACCAGTCATATATTTATATACAACTTATATACCATTTATATTTATAAATATTTAAAACAACCCTCTCTGTGGGTATTTCCCCTCCCCAGCAGAGCCACAGTTAACTGAGTTGCTGCACTCATGTTTCATGTTGCAGCCAATACCCCATTGCTTTCTATCCTTCATAAGTTCCTTTTTCTAATAGCTTGAAGTGGTATGAACTGGATGGAAATACTCATTTCTCTAGCACAAGACCTCATACCTATATAAAGCAATCAGCTTCCCTCTCTTCCAGTAGCAGCTTTCCAACTTCTGTTCAAGAGCTGAAATGCAATATTTAAGCTCTGCCATAAATCCCACAGCTTCATGGAGTGTTTCTGGCCTTCTGCACAATTTGTCTAACTGTCTAGCAATTGGTCCATCGGCTATTTATCTTGGAAGTCCTCATTGGAGAAGTAAGAAACACAAAATGTCTGCAGGTCCTCTGCCAATTAAGGTAGGTTCTTCTTCCTCTTGCCTGCAAGCATTTGGCTATGTCCTGTCTAGCTCAGACTGATATCTGGCTCCAATCTGCTTACAAAGGTTCAGACCAAATCTTGATAAGCCAGGTTATGACTATAGTGCAGTGCTTCTCAGCTCTCAGCTATGGGTCTTTGCCACAGCTGTGCTCCTGACTCCAGGAAGAGGTCTGGGCATGCAGCGTCCCAGGGAAGGCTGGAAAAGAGCCGCACGGTGCTACAGAAGGTCTTGCTGCCTCATGAACTGTGGGCCAGCACTGTGGTCCAGGCTCTGGTGCATATCCTGCCCCACCATTTGGCCTCAGGCTCTCCTCTGGGAACGAGCACTGCAGAGCAAGGCTCTGCCCAGTTCCTCTTTCCAGCCGGATGCACAGTGGGAATGGACATGCATCAGCAGCCCATACAGTATTTCTTGAGTGGCATCTCTGGGGCAGGAAAAAACCTGATGCTGTGAGCTTGTTCACACACACTGGAAAGGACCAGCCTCACTGGTGACCCATCCCCACCTGGCAGACCCAGCAGCCTGAGCCAGCTCCATGGCCAGCAGGCTGCTACCCCTGTGAGCCTATGGTGCAATTTTTGAAATGCTTTTCTTTCAGAAACCTCGCTGTGGCACAGGTGTCATATTAAGTTTTGGGCTGAGCAATATTTTCCTGTTTCCCCTGTTTTGTAAAACAACTTCTGGCCTGTGTAGCACACATTCCTCAACACCTTGCAGAGTCATAGTCATGCAGATGGGCCTTCAGATCTCTCTGAGCACTGTTCCAGAACAGAGTCATTCTCTGATGGTTTTCAACCCTTTCTGGGAAAATTCTCGATATTGCACTCTTTCCTTGTGCATACTGTACAACTTTGGTTTGCTTTGATTAATTCTGGTGTGAATTTCTTTCACTTCCCACTGCTTCTGAACAGATTAGATATCTACAAGCACTTTGGTTATCTGATCCCTCTTGCATCAAAAGAATGAATACAGTTCCCCATTTCCCTTTTTGGAAACTGCATCCTATCCTAAAGCTGATGTTACAGCTCCCAAGTGAAGCAGTCAATCAATATCCAAAGTCCCAAGGGGACTGCTTCCACTGCAGGGAGGAACTGATGTGACATGAGATATTTCTTTTAGGCAGCAGTGCTTGCACCTAGAGCCCAGATCAGGAACAGCAATCAGATAGAAGTCATATTGAGACCTTACAAATTTATTTTATTTCCCTCCTGACACCAGTCCGCCCCAAAGCATTTGTTCTCTTCCTCAGTTTCCTCATTCCTCAGATAGCACTTCTCTGATGGGCCTTGATGCTGTTGACTCCCTGCCCTTTGGCTGTGTAGGGTTTCAGACTTCCACTGAATAAAGGCAGTTGTTGTCTTAAGTCCCACAGAGTTTGCACCCGGGCTCAGCATACGGCATACAGTCTGTTGGTGAGTGAACCAGCTTACCTTTCAGGCTCCACCATCAGCTCACCCACTGCCTTACAGGTAATGAACCCAGTTCTTGCTAATAAAGAATATATTTAGAAATAATACTGATTCAACCACCTGTTACTATTAAGCTGATGAAAAATAATAACACTTAAATGGTATCTTCATTTTAAAAAGTTATTAGATACAAACAGACTTAAATAGACATTTAATACTGAGTCGGGTAATGCAACAGTCTTCAGTCAGTGCAGATGAGGGACTGATATACCAACTTGTCATGACTAAGTCCTGCTGGGACCTAAAGACAGCAGCTACAAAATGTTGAATCACAGCTATTCTCGAGGGAGATATAAAGAATTTGATACTGGTGGGTTCATACTTAGATAGTTCATAAAATCAGTTGCAGACTACCTTCCATAATAATGCTGAGCCTGTCATTGCTTATTACCCCTCCAAGGTACCCCATCTTCTTCTTCTTCTTCTTCTTCTTCTTCTTCTTCTTCTTCTTCTTCTTCTTCTTCTTCTTCTTCTTCTTCTTCTTC